>CP054669.1:12972221-13228997 GCA_013348765.1 Carpinus viminea | reverse complement strand
TCAATGCTATCATCAACAGATCTACTACTCTAAATAATTAAAGATCTACTACTCTAAATAATTAAGTCGATCTCTTTATGGTATCCAAAGGCTTGGAAATCCATGTAATTTGATTTCCCATCTTAAAAGATTGAAAAAATACATATATTATCGATAGTACGAGAAAATACCACTGTTCTTCTTAGTGTTCTTATCATCCTACCTGAATATTTCTTTTTAAAAAAAAAAAATTTCCCCGCTGATCTCTCATAGTTTTTCTAGTAAAATAATATTCATATAGGATAAGAAGAACACAGGAGGAACCGTAACATTTTTCTTAAAAAATAATATCTCAATCGATTAGAAACCACATCTCATAAAATAAAGGTTACGTTCTTCTTTTGTACGGGATTGAAAATTTTGATTATTTGAGATTAATACAATGTTGTTGTCAAGCAACTATCAATTTAAATGAATCGTCCTCGAGATTCCTGAGCCTATTAATGGACAAATGCAGACAATAACAGGAACAGGAGATGAATTCCATGCTATAATTCAATCTAAAATTCCAAAAAAGAAAAAGGGGGAAATGAGAATAAGACAGGCAAAAAAGCAAAGGACCCAACTCTATAATTGCTTGTCCTTTGCTTTTTTACTACTTGAGAAAGATGATGAAATTATTTGAGAGAGAGAGACAAGTGAAAGAAAACTAATGCAGGTGCCTTGTGAACAATTACATCTCCAAATTGCAACCGACTTTGCCTTGACTTTAATACTTGGGAACCAAGTTTCCACTGGGGATTTGAAAAAGGGGATTTCATGCAATGTTCCTGCAATTCGAATAACCCTACAAAGAGGGCAGGTGCCGACCTACCTCCTCCTTTATAAAACTGTCAGAATTGTTAAATAACCAGTTATCTCAAAAGCTTAAGCTGATAGGAAGAGATAAATTTAATCATTTAACCATTACTTTAATACTTCTCCTCACGTGTGGGCTCAAACTCTCTCTTAATAGGTGAAGTCCAACACGTGAAATATTTAATTTAAATTGGGGTCATTTGACGGAGTCAAGGTTCGATCCTACGACCTGTGGCTCTGATATCATATTAAATTACTAGTTATCCCAAAAGCTTAAACTGATAGGAATAGGTAAATTTAATCATTTAATCATTACTTTAACAAGAATTGCATACAATTCAGTCAACAAATTACACCGAATCCAAATCCATAAGTTATAGCCAAATAAAAGAGTATGTAATGGATTTGGATTTCCTACCCTAGCAATTCGGACATCCCCAAAGAGAGGAAAGCTAAGCTGTGGGATTTGAAAAATCACAAAGCAACGCTTCAGTTGTCCAGAAGAAGTGAGTTAGGTCGTTCTCCGCTCTATAAAGATATCCAAATTATTAACAATCGACCGAAAATGAAATCTCATCTGTATGTGATGGCTCCATTGGAGTTACCCTTTTATCCTCCTTCTGTTTTCTATTATTATTGGATAGTATTCCAGTAAAATTAAATCTTGGAAAATCACAAAAAAAAAAAAAGTACGAACCTGACGAGTTGGCATTATAAAATTGACACCACACTCACATGAATTAGATCATTTTGTCGAACCAAACAAAAGAGGTGTGTTTGACTCTTTATCTAACTTCTTTGACTGGTAGATTTCCTCAAGTTTCCCTTTGTTTGTAAGGAACAAGTTCAAGTTTCATGCTCAGGAAAAATAAATAAATAAATAAGAGGAACATGCACATGTGAAACAAGTACAATAACCAGCAGATTCAAGTGCAATCACCATGTGTTATGATTTCTTTTTTATAACACAATGATTAAGTTAATTATTTTATTAATATTCTAATTTTTTTCATGTGTGAGTTTAATTTTTTTTTTATATATCTTTTTAATATGTCCAAGGGAGATTCAAACTAATTATCTCCGTTTATGAGCGCCATTCACGTACCGATTGAAAGATAAACAGCTTTAAATTATTGCTTAATAAGTGAAGTTCAATATGTTGAGACATAAACAGGATTCGAACTAAAGTTTTTTGCTCTTCTTTCATGTTAAATCATCAATTATTCTGAAAAATAAATTGATAGGAAATAATTGATTTACTCATTTAATTAAAATTCTAAGGTAATTTTTGTTTTTGGATGAAGTTATAGAAATCCTCTAAGAGTCTCCAAGTGCTTTCAATTTATGAACCATACCTCATAAAGCGGAGGTCATTAATTTGAATCATCATTCCCCTTTCTTTGTGTAGACATGTCAAAAATAAAAAAAAAAAAACCTTTTCAACAATTTTTACCCAACAACCCCACCCATAACTTTATATATATATAAAGAAAAGAAAAGAAAAGAAGTTAAATGCTGGTGAACTTCTATTGAGAGAGAGAGAGAGGGAGTGGGATTTGGAGTTGCTTACCTTGCATTTTCACATTGTTGATTAGGTTGTAAGGCTTGTCAAATGTGGCAGACAAAAAATACAAATAGAACTTACAAAACATTCAAAATCATGTTTATTTTTTATGTTATATCATAATATATTTTTTAAAATAAAAACTAAAAAGCACTTTTTAAAAAGTATTAAGCCATTATGAGGGACCAAACTATGGAAAATTTATTTTATATGATATATTGAAAATGTTAAGTCTCTTTTCTGATCCCCCTCTCTCTTGGTTTCAACATCATTTGGGAAAGCTTGCAAGTAAATGGGTGGTGATATGAATATGAAATGAGGGGCACATTTCATTTGGTTTCAAGTGGGCCACCTAGTAATTGTCCCTTCACCTTTAATCTGATGTGCCCAACATTCCTTAACCACCACCTGACTTGGGACCTTTTGAGTCTATACCCTTCCCATCTTATCATTACATTTTAAGGGTAGGACAAAAAAAAACCAACTCATATACTCCATAGCCACTCAAATCCTCTCAAAAAAAAAAAAAAAAGGATGGCCACTGAAAATATGAAAAATTCACATTTTCAAATCGTTAAGAGGGTGCGTTTTTAAAACAATCACACTTTTATTAATTACATTTAGATATTGTTATTTTTGAAACCGCACATTTTGAAATGGCTAAACCAAATGAACAGAAAAACCACATTCTTCTTCTTCTATTTTTTTTCATTTCCAACATCCCTTTCACTAACAACCCAAGGCCCTTGAAAAAGGGTATTGGTTAATGTTGGGCTTTTAGTTTGATGCAACATCCACCAGACCCATAGAAGGTGGCTTGGATTACAGGAGTGGACATGGGCTGGGCTGTGACCTGATTTCCATTGCATTGTCAAACAGATCCAGCCTTAAGTGACTAAGTCTGTTCAAATTGAGACACAAAAAACCAAAATGGGGAGCCTAAAGCATTCACTTGGCTAATCAAGGGTTATTTTGGCTAGTCGGATGCAAGTTTGAATTAAAATGTGCTACATGTGAGTAGCTATTTTAGCTTAAAATTGGTGAGCTATTATAGTATCAATCGCCAACTTTTGGTGCACAATAGCTCACTAAATGTGTGTATATGTATATAGCATTCACATCTCACTCAACAAATATTTAACTAAAATTTAGTAATAAAAAACTTTTTTTTTTTTATTTTAACTCCCTACTTTTCTAAAGCACATACATTCGGCTTAAAATTTTAACTATCCACTTTCACTATTATATTTAAAATATTCTCTCTTTTTTTATTTATCTATTTTTGCTATTCAAAAATAGGAAAGAAAATCAATTTGAATAAATTTTTAGTTTCGTTATGCATTGTTAAGCTAACAAATTTGTTGAGTACCATAATAGGTAGTCCAATCCTTAGCCAAAATGGCTAGCCAAATGAAGATTTTTAGTTTTTTATTTTTTTTTTTTTACTATTTTGGCTAGTCTAATGTGAGTGCACTAAATGTAGATGCTTAGAAAAAGAATGAATATTTAAATGGAATAGTAAAAGTTCATAATTAAAATAAAAAATAGAATATATGTGCTTTGAAAAATTGAAAATGTGATTTTTAAACTAAAACAGAGAAAGAAGAAAAAATATATTGAGCGTGATGTGAATGCTTTAAGGACCCAAATGGTATTCCCCTTAGATGAGCTTCATCAGGTATCAAACTTGGGGGCAATTTACAATTACAAAATGGTCTTCTTCATTCAGAAGTAGATGTCAGTTTGCTTTGACTGTGCTTTGATATCTTTCAATTTCTTCAATATGTTTGTGAAGTAATCTTGCAAATACTTCTCTAGGGTGACTATATCTTTTGCATCCACACCCAGAAGTTTATATGTCTCACTCATTGGAACAGAGAAAACAATGTCACTTGTAAGGACCTACAAATGCACCCAGCAAAGACATTACATTAATATTTGATTTAGTACATAAATAACAAGCACCAAAAGGTCTAAACCTTTGATTTTTGATTTAGATTATGAAATAACTAGCATTTTTGTTTAGCTTTCAGAAATATCTTCAAAATATGTTATTTACAAATATCCCCAGGATAACGTTAATATGTCTCAAGTGTAAATATAAGAGTTTGTTACCTCAGAAAATGCCAATCTATCAGCAACATCATTTGTCCACTCAAAAAAACGAGTCAATTGGCGAGTTAATCTCAAGACAGAGACGGAACTGTAGTGACATTTGCATCGGACCCTGCAAGCCTCTATAATGTAATCACCTAAAACAAATACAAGAAGGAACCTTTTAACATGGAAGAAGAAAGAGATTGATATTCACTTTTATCCAAAGCCACTGATCATTTACTCTCTCTCCTCTCTTTAAGAGGCCGAGTTTGCTTCCCAAAACTTAAACGAATAGAAAAGTAGTGCTACTACCAAAAGTTAATATGGGGTAAAACAATTTGTTTAAGAAGAAATGAAAAGCTAGCCACTCCAATTATTTTGGGGTATGAGGTTCTCAGTTGTCATTTCCTCCCTATGTTTTCTCAGCAGTCAAACAAATCTCTCAAGATTATGAAGAAAACAAGGTGCAGGGATGGTGGTAGAAATAAACATCCCTAGGCAAATGGTTTTTTGTCTTTATAGTCTTCTTTACCTCTTGGGTTGTCCATGCACGAGGACCAGAAAAAGTGAGAAGCTTCCCATTAATTTGCTCATTGCGTAGGGCAATAAATGTCAAGCGAGCTATATCCTAATACACAATGAGAACAACTTTAGAAACTGTGAAGATATTATGATTGTCTTCCTGAAACCAATCAGGTAAATTTTTTTGACAAAACTTACCTGGGTGTCCATGTAAGCAATTCTTGTTGGGGCATCCGTTCCCCAAACAGATTTCTCCTCTAGAATAGGTACTGCATACTGCCCAATAAGGCCCTGGGAGAATTGGCAAGAACCATTTTCACTTGGTACTAATATCAAAAGAAAAATCGAGACGAAGACAAAACTCAGAACAGGAAACAATCATCTGTACTGGTACATATATAATAACAGACTGTTTCACATAATCATCTACTTGGCTTAGATCATTTTAGAGCACATGAATATCCAGTAGGGATGTTACTATTTGTTACATACATCTCTTCAATTGGCGAACTTATTTCAGGGAACCAATGCTTCCATTAGACATAAATCAAGAAACACTCTTTTGAGTATGACATGTTTCAGGAGAAATGACAGAGAGGTAGGGAAAAGGGGGGACTGTCATATGAGAATAATAATAAGAAGATGAGGGGTCAATTGAAACTTTAAGCATAGAGAGAAACAAAAAATTAAACCATGCCAGTACTGATATTATAGATGAGCATGCCAAAAATTTCATTTAGGTGATAATTACTTGCATGAAACCACATAACCGGATTGTGATGTGATTTAGGCCCGAGTCCTGAAGAAACTTCTCAGTGCAGTACTTTATCTCCATTAGTGGAACCTCAGGATGCTTGTCACAGTTGTGGATGGAAAAGAACACATATTTCTGGATTCCCATTGCTTTTGCACATTGTATAAGAGCAACTTTTCCTTCCCAATCTACCTAAACAGAAAAACAATGGATTAGATGAGGCCAGC
This sequence comes from Carpinus viminea, assembly GCA_013348765.1. Lineage (NCBI taxonomy): Eukaryota > Viridiplantae > Streptophyta > Magnoliopsida > Fagales > Betulaceae > Carpinus > Carpinus viminea. The sequence continues at coordinate 13,222,996 of CP054669.1, read as the reverse complement.
AACCCATTAAACAGAAATATCGGAATTTGGAAATGAAGTATGTTTACAACATCTAATAACTTTGATGAGAGGACTTTCTTAATAAAAATGTAAATATAAATCTCTCAGGGCTTTCCACATGTTCTGATAGATATAGATGCTTGCACAATAACATTAAAGACTTTGTACTGATAAAACAATGAAGATGAACAAGGATACATAAAAGGTTAAAACATATACATTTCCTTGTTCATCTTCACAGCTGAGCTGGGGAAACCCGCACATAGAGGGATTCTAAAAAAGACGTCATCAGCACATGCAGTGACCCTTGCTGCCTCACCAAGGTTAAAGAATGCATCAAGTTTTACTAAAAAAATATCTAGGTTGATTTCATTGTCATAGATAACATAATGAAAGAAACAAATCTATATTCAACCCAAAACTTACTTTCTTAATGGGCTCTTCTGGACGCCCTGTGGCACAGTCGATGACAGTATGGACACCCACCAGTGTTGCAGGTATGGTCTCCGGCTTGCTAAGGTCTGCCTGTTCAGTAAATACTTCACATTCAGTCCTTGAACTTCAATGTAGTAAAATTAAACCCTGTGCAACGTACAACTAACCCAAATGCTTCAACCAAGCCTCTTTGTGAGTGATGAATCTCCAAACATGTTCATAAATAAATCATACTTATGACACTTAAATCAGACATCAGGCAAATAAGACATAGGATACAACAAGAAGCATCTATATCTATCGAGAGAAAAAAGTAATAATTTCTGGAAGATACCCTCAAAGTAAGACAGCAAAACTAAAAGAAATAAAACAATCTGAAGCAAAACATTCGTGGGTCTACCACAAAACCACAGCTTTTTATGGAAATTTTTCTAATGCAAGTTCAGATGCGACTGAACCCCAGATCATCAAGAAATCAAACCAACTTTGCTGACTCCAAAAAAGATTAACCAGAGTCAAAATCATCTAATCTAGGCAAAATATTTAAGAATAAGGCAGCTGGTCATAACTATAAACTAGTTGCCACAACATAATATAACAAAGGCATTATAACAAAGGCATCACATTAGCATATACCAATCTCCCAAAAAAAAGAAAAAACTAATTGCCCAAATCAGTTTACATGACAAAATTGACTGTTTCCATAAAAACATAAACAAACCCAATACATATAATGGCAAATCAACGCGAAAAAGAAATGAATTGGCGAGTGAGAGGGTGGGAGGGACGTACATTCACAACCGTAGCGCCCCAATCGCGAAGGAAGTCAGCAGGGGCAGGTCTAGGCCTGACAAGACACCTGACATCATAGCCTTCATCAAGTGCCCGCCTCACAATCTGCCTTCCTAGAGTTCCGGTGGCACCAACCACTAGAATGCTCGTTGGCCTGATCGGCGTCCCTGGTCCTAGATTCACTGCCCCCGCTGATGTTGTCTGAGCTGAAGTGCACGTCACCCCAAAGGATTTCTCTTGAAATAACCAAAAAAAACAAAAAAACAGTTATAAAAACCGTTACTTTGGTAATAAACAACCAGCAATTTTCAAGCTTGGGTTTGATACAATCTAGACCCACCAAGATTACGTAAGCCTGGACTACTTATACGCATCAACCAACCATAAAACACCCATTTCTTATGCGAGAAGCGCATTAGAGAAGGAAAACTAAGTACCAGTGGTGGAACATGGAGAAATGAGTGAGGAAACCGAAGAAGATATGAGAGAGTCCGGAGACAGAGTGCGGCGCCATGACAGTGCGCTATGGCTGTTATAGGAGGTTTTGGTGCAATGATGATTGAACTTGCCAGGTGCCGAAAGCTGTGTGATTGGCAGCCTCAACGCCATCGTTGCTCTCTGAAACACTTGCAATGAGTAGAATTGTAGAAAGGAAGAGGAAGAGGACCGATGAAGGAGAACAAGGGACTCTAACGTGGCCACGTAGTCACTCTGAATTGGATTAAGATTTTGCTGACATGTGTAATGTCACTATATCCACTGGAAATGCTGTCAGCCAAGCAGTCACAGACCAATCTGTGCAAGCCATGTCACGCGGTACATATTCGTGGTCCACATCCTACAGCTTTGTGACCTAGCGGCAATTTTATAGGTTCTGAAATTTGATATGAATTTATCACGAAAATAAAGAGTTAGGGTTGTTTAATTAAATGGGTTAGATTATGGTTAATTTATATAGTCGTATATATATGCTTTGATATAACATAAACTCCGCACTCGACATAATGTGATTTCAACTTTTGACATGATCTACAAATGATGCGAAACTTAATACAAAATTAGTAAGTTAGAGTTAAGGAGTTTGAATTAAATGATTCAAGTTATGGTTGACTTATATAGTCTACTTTTCGAGTAGGTTTGTGATTGTGTTTGGAAATAAAGCTTTTAAAGTCAAAACAAGTTTTTTGCAAAATTTCATTTTCAAGTTTTTATGAAAAAGTGTGTTTTGACTATTTTAGAAAAAAAAAAAATTTAAAATTCTTTTAATTTTCCACCAAATATGTCAACTTTCGTTTGGCACAACCTTTTAGGTACCAAAAATGATTTTAAGTCCTCAAATAGGCTCTTCACACAACTCAAACTCAACATGCGAATATAAATCGTCATCTCTACATTTGTCCTATTAGGATGCATTCAAATAATTCAAATTTGAAGCATCTAATTGAAAATATGGGAAAATCCTATACTGTGAAGTTTGGTATTTTTCAATTTAAACCTTAATATTTAAAAATTTGTAATGCACCCTCTAATATTTCAAAAATTTGCAATTAATACATTCGATTACTAATTGTTGTCTAAGTAGGCGAAAATGACATCATGTACGTCTCATGTAAGATTTTTATGTTGTGTCTTCCAATTTTGAACTTAACCTACTTAGTGAAATAATGTAATTATCCCTCATTAAAACCCATTGCCTGTTTTGATTTTTTTTTATCACCAACCCCTTTTGAACCCTTTTTGGGTGTCGTGTGAGTGTTGGAGTTAAAAATAAGATAAATTAAATTAAAAAGCCAAATTCCTCTCACCTACTCCTATGCCAACAATTTTCATGTATTTAAACGGTAATTAGTAATGAACGGTGTTAATTACAAATTTTTGAAACACTAGAGAGTACATTGCAAATTTTTAAATATTAGGATTCAAATTAAAAAATACTTTAAACCTCATAGGAGTAAAATGAATTTTCCCCTCAAAATAATAAGTCAGCTTTAAAAAATTGTATATCCCTCACTTTCAGGTTACTCCCTCCTTCAATATATTTTGGTAACTTGAACAGAAAATCTTGAAAAACTATAGTCAGGCCATCCTTTTGCTTCTTCTAGTTCTTCTTCTTTTCTTAGAGGAATTCAGTCCAATCTTGTTGATGGAGTAATTTGGTCTAAAATTAAGCTAAATTATTTTTGGGAAAATTTCACAAAACTCTTGTGAATTTCTACTTGTTTTGACATTATATTCAAAGTTTAAAAAGTCTCAATTAATGATATCAAACTTTTAATTTTGAGAAAACTTTACTGAAAACCCTCGAACTTCTATCCGTTTTGAAATATCATCCTAAACTTCAAAAACTCTCAATTTAGTCCCATGAAGTTTCAATTGCTCTCAATTTAGACAATCTTGTCAGATTTTAAACATTACATAACATTTATATTACTAACTTTTGTATAAAATTTCAACTTTTAAAATGTTTTTTTTTTATTTTAAAAAATGAAAATCATGGATTTTTTGTCTTTTTTTGTATTTTAACGGCTAAAATTGATGGAGTGGTCCAAATTGAGAGTAATTAAAAGTTTAGAGAACTAAATTTTGAGTTTTAAAGTTTTATGGGATATTTCAAAATGGGTAAAAATTTGGGGTCTTCAAGTTTCCTTTAATTTATTTTTTTTCAATTACCACATTCCATTAGCATTTTCCCTTAAATCTTGTTAAATTTTTTTAAAAAATACTTATTTTTTATTTTTTTAAAAAATACTGCAAAGATGTTGCAAAAATATTGCAAATATATCCTTTTATAAAAATAAAAGAAACGTCTAAATCTTTACAATTTTTTTTTATAATAAAAAAATATGGGCATTTTAAAAAATTTGACAAAATTTAATAAAAAAATCCTAATGGAATATAGTAATTGAAAGAAATTAAAATTTTGATACCCTTAATCAAGGGTTTTTAAACTTTAGTGAGATAATTTTAAAACGCGTAAAAGTTCATAAAGATTTTCTGAAATTTTCCCATATTTTATCTCAAAATTTATTATCCTATATAAAAGACACGGTTATAATAAGAATAAAACCAGGGCATGGACAATGGACATGAAATCAAGTTTTCATGATCTATCAATTCATTGTAAAGATTGAGTTTGGGGGCCCTTCATGAATTGATTAAATTACCCCAGACAACTACAAAAATCTTTGAACCAAGACCTTTGGATACAAAGATTAGTCTTAAATTAACTGATTGGGAGGATTTAGAAATTAAAAAAAAAAAAAAAGGGTTTTAAATTATTTTACTAAAGATCAAAATAAAATGCAAGCCACTTTTCTTTTCTTTTTTCATAAAAGGGCTACTGCAGGCAAGAGTTTGAAGACTTCATCCTGCTAAGTTCTCACAGAAATCCTACTTACAATTACTGAAGCACACACAATTAATAATGTCATCTTGATCATCTTGGTGTCCAGCTTTCTAACAAAACATGCTTTTGTATTGCATCACTATCAAAAATTCTAAACCAAACATTTTGATGTATACATATATCCTAGAAGTTATGGCAAAACAATATTCAAAAAGAAAGAAATGAAAGGGAAAACCTGAAGTCTAAAGTTCTAAATCAATATCAACCACCCGCCCATCCCTGTTTTTTTTTCCATGTTCCTCCGGTCATATTACTGTCCCGGACTAACAGCAAGAATCCTCAAAGAGAGTAAAAGATTCTGTTCTTAGCCACATATCCTAGGGTTTTTATGTACAAGAAGCTTCTAAATCTGAATGGAGGATTGCTTATCCCCATGGCAAGTGTACTGTGCCGATACCTTTATGTACATAGTCCTTTGTTGTCACTGCCACTTCTGTTCATGAAAGTTCTGTCTATTGAAGAACAATAACAGAATAAAAGACCTAAAGAATTGGTTGAAAATTTCGGTCAAGTAAAGCTCATACTTCTTCTCAATGGGAAATGGGTGCAGCCTCCTTGACATTAGTCTGAAAATAACTCTTCCTCAAGTTCAGGTTGGTCGGGTTTAAGCAAAACACTGGGACCTAACTCTGTTCCATTGGGGAGCCCTCTCTCTTGAATCCTAATTGTGTTCTCCCCATAATCCATATCAGACCAGTCTCGCTCATCCTCCATTAACTGCTCGTCTGTCACATCGCCTGTATCATTATTTGTGCTATCCTCCTTGCGACTTTTATTTTGACTCTGAGGAATGAAAACCTCCTTGGCCTTTGCCTTAGACTTCTCACATATGCAGGATGTTGGGTTCTCATGAAACTCGCCCCTGCCTGGCTTCACCTCATTTGGCTCTCCCATGAAGCCAATCTGATCAGTTCGAACTCCGGAGGCAAATTCTTCCCACGTCATGTTATTTCGGTTCAGGAACAATCGGTATAGTTTTTTAGCATTTGGACGGATTGTTGGTTTGTGACCAAAGTATCTTCTGCATATACAAGCATGTTTATGTTATTATGTATAACCAGTGAACAGCTTGAGTTATCTAAAACAAGAAGCAAGCAACGATAATGACCTCCAATGGCCACTAGAATGACCCTAGTTAGAACATTCTGAATGTTCTGAAAGTTAAAAAAGGTGATGGCAATATTACAGAAACAAGCTATATATCTTCTCTCAACCTGCAAAACTTCCTTCTCCCAGCAAACCGGTGGTACTTTAAGTGTTGACAAAAACCACCTCAATTCTGACGATCATTTTGCATTTTAAAACTAAAAAACATAAAACAAACATTGCCCAAAAAAAAATCCAGAGAATTGAAAGTCATTCTTAAAATTTTAAATAATTAGCATACCTCCGTCCAGCTAACATTCTAGCCATGTTGCCATTGTTGTTGGTGACAAAAACATCGCTGTCATCACAAACAATGAAGTCTAGCGCAGCCTTGCGAGAAGCAAATGATGAAAATGGTGCCAACTCCTCCTCGCTGGCTATTGTCTCTTTTGAATGAAAATTTGGGAAGAGTGCTCTGAGTGGTGCCAATGTCTCTTCACCTCCATATACTTCACCTGATGCCACATATAAGTGGACATCACTTCCAAAACCCAATGCTCTTAGCATAAGACCAACTTCCTCTGGAGTGAGTGGGCATCGTCCATGCCTTCGTCCTTTATCGGGGTTGCTTGCCTGCATCTCATGCCAAAATAGAAATATTAATATTCAGACAGAGCTAATCTGCTGTTGAGATCGAGTAGATCAGTTCTAAGAACTAGTGGAATCTCACATGTAAAGTTTTCCATCTCTTCCGAATTGCACCAAGTTCTGCTCTTTCTTTTTCTCCTCCACCATAATAGCATCCAGAAAATGCAAGCATATCAGGTTCAAACCTGGACATGAAAAACGAATTTGCATAAACAACTTTTCCCACTTTACTCCTAAAAATTTTTAAACAAGAACTTTGTAGGAAAGATATTTCAATCCATTGAAACATTGTAACTCCAAGTTCTTCTACCATAAAATCTGTACACTCCTACATTATATGCTCATCAAAAAGCCTCTACAGATGCATAATTCCTTTCTACAACTAATGAGAAATGCACTCTTATTCGTTGGGTATCATGTTGATATAAACTCAAACATTACAAGGTAGTCTGACAAGAGGCAACTAGCATCATGGTACAAGTATAACAGAACATAGCATGTAAAAGAGTAGAGGAAGAATTAAAAAAAGCATATGGTTGGAAACTAACTGTGATTTACCTCAAATGCAGGGCAATGAAATGTTCACTTTTCATCCGCATCCTCTGAACCAACTTTTCACCCATTTCAAGAATAGAATCAGTAAATTTCAAAGCATGGTAGTTAACTCTACATCTCAGCTTCTGCAAACCAGTATTCAACCTATTTGAAAGCCTGTAATCAAACTTAGTGAGCTGAACGGCCTGCACCATCAAAAGGGTAACCAAAAAGTGTAAATTATGGAATCAAATAACTCATTAAGGAATAGCAATTGCTTATTATTTTATACCATAAACATTCTAAAAGAATCTGGCAAATAATTATGCAATGTCTTTCCTTTTTACTTTAAGGTTTAAATCGCAGAGCAAGAAATTAACATAATTATAAAACCTAAAGAATGAAGGAAAGGAACATCCAGAACAATCAGTCAGGCCCTTAACATTGGCATCCATGGCAGACACAATACTGCAACAATCATTCCCACAGCTTTGCCAACTATCTTCCTTTTAAGGATATGAAGGTCATAACAACGTCTTTTGTTTATACTTATCTTTCTTGAAAAGTAGTATTATTGTTCATGTCAATGGAATCATACTATCAATTGCAAAAATAAATAAATAGAACGTAAAACGTAGTCAATGATATTCAACAAATTGATTAAAAGATCCACAACTTTAGGCAAGGAACTGAACACTTACATGCTTTTTGTTAAGAACAGGTACAACGCGGCTCTCATAGCATTTTTTATTACACTTCCTTGGAACACGCATGGTATATGGATTTAGAGCTTTTCCTCCGTTTGAGGGAAGCTCTTTAATGATTTTAACATCTTTCGAAAGAAATGAGATAAATCGGTCCACGTCAAAGATCTCAGAAAAGTTGCTGCAGCAAACACCAAATTACAAAAGATTTAGGATTACATATTATCCCTGAACCCAAGCAATCAGACAAAAAAAACAGACCTGGCATCCTTCCAATAAGATTTCACATCCAGCTTGGGAACAACAAGAGTAGCATTCAAAATGTAAGCTGCAACAACAGCATCTGTTATCTGCAGCATGGTAAGAAGAATCAGAGCTAATTCAGTAAGACACCGATTATAATTACATACAATGTCAGATAATGGAACAAGATATTTCTCGAATCATTTGTAAAAACACAAAACAATACTGTTACCTATCAAGTAGTTTCTATCAGTAAAAATTCAAAAGCCACTTTTTTGGGTAAAAATCATGAGTGATTGCATTGACGAATGAACTCCACTCACCACATTAAACAATCAACTACAACTTCAAACTGTGCACTTTGAGCTATTCATTGGGAAATCTAAGAAAAGCTGCATATTCATATTTAAGTTAACCTCACTTCTAAGCCTTGATGATTAGAAAAACTATCGTCACCCTCAATTTCTAGTTGTTGTACATCACGTGTACATGGGGTTTCCATCATTTCACCTATACAAGCAAACAAATTCATCTATCTCTAGTCAAAAAGAGCCAAACTTTCTAATTATTGCACCAGTAATCATAAACAAATCTACGCGCATTAACCAGCTGGAACACAAAAATGGATTCCTACAACATTATAAAAAAATTAAAAAAAAAAAAAAATTCCAAAATTTAATGGGAGAACTTATAACAAAATAATAGAAGACCGTTTTAAGAACTTCCATTTTTTCAAATTAGGCATTAAACATCTAACTGCTCAGCTGCTCAAGTACAGTAATAATCCACATTTTGAGACAAGAAAACTGCATTTATTTGTTAGAATTAATGATTTTTTAAAATGCAAACTCGTATCAGCCTAATAACATGAATTAAGGAAAAATCAAGGATACTGTAAAAGCTCAGGTGGCAAATAACGGTTAGGATTAGTCACATAGTTAATGATGACGTGATAATTGATTAAAATTCAATCGATTAATCCAATATTAAGCCTTTATAGATAAACAATGAAAACCTAATCCAAACAAAATATTAAAAAAAGGGGGGGGAGAGGGGTGGGAGAGCTTGGCTCAAGAAGCTTACCCCTGTTCTTTGTTGATTCAAGCCTCCACTAGTAGCAATCAACAAGTATCGATTCGGATGCGTTTTCACATCAGCACCTGCAAGCAAACAGCTCAACGATAATTATCGATTAACTCTAGGTAATTAAGTACAAAATTAGACTCCGAAAAATCCAATCAACTTTTGAAAACTTGAAACAAAATTTAACGTCAAATCCTGAAACGAAAGATTCTGGATTCAGATACCGTACTTGCAAACTTATCGCTGGCATTGCTGCAACCGCGGTACAGCTTTGACAGCTTGGAGGCCCACAAATCACGGACTAAGCTGCCTCGACTTGCCTGAACAACAACCAATCCAACAAACGACAACCAATCAAACAAAAGAATCAGAACCGAAACCGGAACGGAAAACCACGAAACTCCCCGTACCGGCACCGTGTACGGCGTCTCCGGCTCCGTAGCCAAATCCGATCCGACATCGACCGCATTGCCTGCCTGAAATCCAAAAAGTAAAACGCAGTTACAGAGCCAGTGAATAACACGACGTCGTTGAGGAAGAGAAACAGAGACAGAGACAGAGACAGAGAGAGACAGAGTTAGAGGATGAGTACAGAGAAGTAGAAATGGTGGTGGTGGTGGATGATGGGGAGGGAGGAGGCGGCGAAGAGTAAGAGTGCGCAGGCGGAGATGGCGGATAAGAGCGGGTGAAGGATTCGCCTCCTCCGCAGGTGGTGGAGCAGGCTGGCGATGATCAGCCCACTCGTCACCCCCCCTCGCTTACTACCATTACTCAGCTTCTTCTTCTTCTTCTGCATAGCTCTCGCTCCCGCTCCCGTTGTTGCTGCTGTTCCTGCACCTGTATTTGAAGAAAGGCGGGGAGAAGAGCATTGAAGATGGTGGTGATCTTCTCTGTGCGATGGTGACGAAGACGAAGGCGACAGCGTTTCCATATATATAAGCTTTTCCCCAGAAGAAAACTCCTACGAGCCTACGACTTCAAACAACTGATATCAGCAAAAAAATAAAAATAAAGAAGAGAAAAAGAATTTGTTTGTTAAACAAGCGGACTGCGGACCCCGCCTTGAAACCAATCGCTGGGAAGATTTCTTGGCGTCCGGCGCCGCTTGGGTGTAATTACTCACACCTGGTGTGGACATTAGTCTATACTTATTACTCCATCCGTTTATTGAATTTTGAAGGATATTTCTGATTTTTAGCTACGAATTGGGGGATTTGTCTTATCCTCACTTGGCTTTTGTAATCTGAAATTTACTTATCACTTATTTCAACTTAATAATTGTGCGCGCCTAATTTGTTTTTTCAAATGCATATCTAAAAGTAGTCAAGTCGTCTTTAAGAGGTAACTCAATCGACTAGAATCACACTCTTATAAAGCGGAGGTCACTAGTTCGAATCTCCCCTCTCCTCTCTTATATGACATGTCAAAAAAAAAAAGTGGTCAAGTCACCTCATTTGGCCAAATGGACAGTGGTCGAATCACCCCAACATGAGCATGGTTCGGCCACTTTTTTTTTTTTTAATATATCTATGGGTGGTTAAGGTGGTTCAATCAATCACATTTGGCTAAAGGGAGTAGCCTAACCACTTGCTATTCCTTTATATCTTTTCTTTTTGTTTATTATCTTGATTAATCTATTTTATATTTTTATTGATATGTATAACATTATAATTGGTATCGATGTGGCGTGGTAATAGGCTTTATCAACTTTTCTAATTGTAAAGATTTTTTTTTGCTTAATACCGTGTCCATATAAATGGACTGATTAATCAATTTATTTTTCAAAACTTCAAATCACGTAAATCAAAAATGGATTTATTAATTTTTTTAAAAAAAAAATGTAGTAAAATAACTTAATAGGAAGCTCTTGAACAGGAAAAATGTGTACGAGTGCATATACAGGAACTATTCCCAATCTTTTTATTCCGCCCAGGCGAGATCTTTGTTGCTGTTTCCCTCTTCACGTGTGTCTCACGTGTTAGGGCGACCTCCCATTTTCTTTACCCCCGACGCTTTCCTTCTCTCACAAAAGAGCGCGTGCGAAAACTGACCCATCGTAGCAAGGCGAAATCGCCGTCAAATGATAGCGGCACCAATCGCACGTGTGCATAAAGCGCGTGGCATACGAATCGTCATTGCAACACTGAGTTAATTGTCTCTTAGACTTCGTTAATAACGCTTTACGATGTGATTTAGGTGCCTGCCCCTTTGTCTCGTAGCGTCCTCACTTTTCAAAGTCCAAGCGGCAGCGCCATGCCGCCATGTAGATATAATGCATCGGCGTCCTTAAACCGTAATTAAATCAAGTAATTAAGGGTTTTTCCCTGCTTTGTCTCGATTGGTCAGTGGTATCTTCTTCTCCACGTTATTTAAACTGGTGAATAATTCAAATAAATATGAGATATCACATGGTCTTTAGATTTTGCGATTTAAAAAGGATTAGGCTTATGTGTAGGAACAAGATCAAGATCCTCTCCCGTTTATTTGAACTAGATAATATTCAATTAGTCATATTAAATGAATTTTTTTTTTCACTTTTTGAATTAACTATAATACCCCTTCATTATAACTAATTGGATATTATCCCGTTCATTTGAACTGGAAAGGATCGTAATAAAAAAAGACGTAATTTAATTTTTAAAATTCTTTCTTTTTTTTCACAAGTCCACATAAGATGAGGGGAAGAGGGATTCGAACTAGTGACCTATGTTTTATAAAGTGTAATCTACAACCGATTGAGCTATCCCTTAAAAACAAAATTACATATTTTTAAGTTCTAATTTTAAACTGAAATTTTTGTCCGAACAAAACAATAAACCTAATTTTGGTGATCAATAATAATAAGGGTTAAAAACTTTATTTTTCCTCCTTAGGGTTTGAAGTGACTAAATTGATCTCAGGTTTGAAAAGACCAAGTTAGTATCTGTCATTAGTTAGTTGACTTAACTGATCGACATGTAGACCAATCGGTTGACACGCAGCCACCTAATTAATTTTTATTTTTTCAAAAGAAAAAAAAGATAGAAAAACCTGGGTGGCTACGCCCACCCTAGGTTTTTTTTTTGAAAATTTTTTAAAAAAAAAATAAAAAAATTATGCGTTAGTCATTAAGTCAACTAACAATACCACGGATCTTACTAACTTGGTCACTTTTCAAAATCATAAGAATCAATTTGGTAACTTTTCAAATCCTAAGGAGGAAAAAATAAAGTTTTCAAACCGTAGGACTAATTAAGTATTTAACCCTAATAATAATAATGAGGTTAGCTGAAATTATGGACATGCAAGTGTGGTTTAATACCTAACGCTGAGGCCAGAGGACGTGGGGGTGGTTGAACAAAGAAGAAAACGGTGGTATTTTCAAAGAGAGATGATAGAGATTAGGATTAGTGTGATTAGTACTCTAATCTCAATCATTGAAAATGAAACGACACACCTGATTGTGCATAGATATCCTAAGCAAATATCATATTTATCATTTAATAAGAGAGAGTTGGCCATGAATTTTCCTTTAATATTACGGCCTAACTGGGTGTTTACTAGAAGAGAGAACAATAATAAGCATTATCTGGGTGAGCAAGGAACCAGGCAGGGCAGGCCCAGGGAAAGCAGATTTAGAACTTTGGTTTACAGAAATTTTATTCGAATGGGTTGTAGAAAAATATAATAATAGTTTTAGTATTTAAAAGTGTCATGTCAAAATGTGATTCTCAAGTCCGGAATTTGAGACTTGTTAGGTGCAAATTCTCTCTTAAGACTCACTAGTTATCCGTGATTCAACTCTTCAATCTTGTGCGATACATTAAACTGGAGAGTAGTCGATCAATCTCAAGCTTAACCTCCACACTATAAGGTGAGCCTGAGGTGTTGTCGGCGGCTAAGGGTGAAGTCATATATCTCGTATAAAAATAAAAAGATGGGATTGAAGAAATTCTTAAAAGATAATTTGTAAGAAATTTATATCCGACATGATCAATCCAATTGGTTAGAGCAGAGTGCCCCCACCAACTCCTCCTTTCGTAAAGGGTTAAGTTTACTGTTTGAGATGTTGCAGTCAATCAGGCTTTAAGCAATGCTTTTGGGACCTGGAAGAGGGTTTGAGTAGGAGTTGGGTCACTACTAAATCATAAAACACATGGAATTTTTTTTTTCCTTTTTCCTTTTTCTCTCTTTTTCACATTAGAAGCGACTGACGTTCCCCATTTGCAGACGAAATGAATATTAGTACACATGTTGATGTGATTTTAACGGACAATTGTACTTATTAAGGGATGTGATCAGTGACGAAGCCATAGACGATTCATATTAGGGTATGGCTAAAATATTTTTGAAGGTGTCGAGTGATAACTTGGGTAAGTAAGGATTATTATTATTATTATTTTTTAAGGGTGCCGTGTGAAACTTGAGTTAAAAAAAAAGCTTTGCGGTGCCATGGCTCCGCTACTGGATGTGATTATAATCATCACAATCTTTTATGTGCAAGCATTAACACGATAATTTGTATTTGCGGGTTGATATCAAGTCATGTCAAGACATGATTATATATAATACTATATATGTTAATCTTAACTCGACCAATTTAATTAAACGAGTCAAACACCTTAATCATAACCCTTTAAGTATTGAGTTGGTGGGTCATATAAAAATTTATCAGTCATTATGTCACGTATTAAGTTCAAATTGTATCGAAACATATATATAAAACTATATAAATCAATATTAACTCAATTTATTTAATTAAGTAAGCCAAACTCTTTAATTTTAGCCATTTAATTTTGCGTTATATTTGTTCGAGTTCGCATATCTTGTCAAAAGTTTTTAACCTTAATTATTAGGCTAAACAAAAAATAAATAAAAAATAAAAATAAAAACCAAATCCATTAACTTTTCAAAAGGATCACTTGGTCAACATCGTTGACTCTGATTCACGCTTCAGTCATGTACAGCGAATTGTTAACTACCAGTCTACCAGAACCAACCAAACATTATTATTATTTTATTCCATTCGGTTCATGCGCTTTGTATGCCAAATGGCGCATAGCACACATATTATTCTTGGTGTACAAGTACAACTGTACAACTATCATTTTGAAAATAAAATAAAATAATACTCTTAACAAATATATCATTTTATAGGGTATGTTTGGGAATAGTAGAAATAGATTGAAACTGTAATAGATTTAATTAATGTTAAGAAAAAAGTAAGAATGTTTTGTATAAAAAGTAAAATTTTTTGTTTTGTAGTGATTTATTTATTTAAAAATAATAAAAAATTATTGATTTGATATAAAAAAATAAGAATGCCGAGGTTGATTTTGAGAAAAAAAATTTTGGACTAAAAGTCCAGTCCACTTACTGTTCCCAAACAAAGCCTATAGAGACACAGTTACGTAATGTAATAATAAGTGTCACTTAAATTATCAGCTCAACTTATAATAAATTACTATTGTATGTTCACCGATTGTTAGAATTAGTTGTATATATTCTCTCAGGCACATAGAGTAATATTGGAATACTAGCTATTGATCGAGTAGTCGAAGCAGAGTGAATGGAGCTTCGTTCACAATACGGGGTATTTTGAATTTTTTCAAAATATGTTCGTATAGTAAGGTCTTGTCATGTTGTAACCCTTAATCGTTAATAGTAAAATATAGCCGCACTCTATAGACGTAAGCACTTTGCCGAACAATGTAAATTTGTGTATTGACACTCTTTTTTCAATTCTACGCTATTTTATCATTGTTATGCATGGTAAATTATAAGTTCAACTTATAATAAAGGGAAAATTACAGTTTACCTATCAAAGTTGACAGCGTTTTTCAATTTGAACACTAAAGTTTCAATTTTTGCAATCCACCCCTCCAAAGTTTCAATTTTTTTCAATTTGACCAATTATATCAAAAACTTTCCACATTGCCCCTCATTTTTTAATTTTTTATAAAAGAATTTTAAAAAAATTCTTGGTGGCTTGGCCATCTAGTCATTTTTGTACCCCCAAATTTATTTTGTATTTATAAAAAATTAAAATAAAAAATAAGGGCAATATGAAAATTTTGAGATAATATTGGTTGAATTGAAAAAAATTGAACTTTGTGGGAGTGAAATGCAAATATTAAAATTTTGGTATTCGAATTTAAAAATACTGATAACTTTGAGGATAAACTGTAATTTTTCCTATAATAAACTACTTTTGTATTTTCAATGCACCATAATGATACAGATGGATCGATACTTTGATAATAGGATGATTAGATTCATGAACAAACAATAAAACTCCTATGGTGGTCAGCTATCCATTTTGTCCACTTTGATGGTTCAAATGGGTAACATAAATTACTTGTTAATTGTATCCCACTTGACCTTTTTCTTTTTCTTCCTCAGAGAATATATTCGAGTTCTTTAATAACTAATTAAAAATCATTTATCATTATTATATTGCGGGCACTCGTGGCTGAAGAATCATTTGTTCCCCTCCCTACCCAAATCAAATAAACCTCAGATTTCTATCTCACCAAATTATTTTAATAGTTTAAACTGATAAAAAAATTTATAAAATTAATTTTTTTTTTCTCACATTTTGAACACATGGACCGGTGGAATTATATTAGCTGGAGTACTGTTTAGTCGGACGAATTCAGACTCACAAGGTCATGTGACATGTCTAATAATAATATTATTATTCCCACTATGAATTAATTAAAAAGGATTTGGAGACCTGTTAAACAAAAATTTGTTCATGGGTTATTGTGTAAACGAGGGCGTATTAATGGTTGACTTGCATTGGAACTATTTTTCATAGATTTGTTCAAACTTAGGTTTGAATAAGTTTGCAAATTAAAATAATAATAATAATAATATATTAAAAAAAGAGAGGATAGGTTTGGATAAGTTTTCTTTAATCGTTATAATTATATTTACGAAGAAAGCCTCATTTTCTTTTCTTTCTTTTTTAATTTTTTTTTTTAAGATTATGATAACGAACACTTCAACCAGCTTTGGTTCGTGATGAGGATTATCTCTTTATAATTTAATGTTGTAATCTGATATTAGTTTTTATAACATGTTATTTTCAAGTGCATTTTTAATGCAATTAACAAATCATAAATATATATAAGAATCACATACTTTTTTTTTTTTTAAGCTTTTATAGAATAGAGTAAAAAGCTTTGGTGAGGCTAGAATTGGAGATTAGAAGGAGAATGGAAGATGAGAAAAAGACATAAAGATTAAGGTAGTTCGGCCAATGACTTACATCTACACGTTATAGCCATTACAGATTACATCTTTCATTAAGAATCATATAATTTAAAGGTAGATGTCGATTTAATAAACTATATATATATTAAAGAAAAATCCACCCCAATTTAATTGAAAATTTTATCCATATATAACCAATAAGCAGTTTTGTGTTGACATCAGAACTTCAACTCCAAGATAAGATTTGGGCCCAGGCCCTCCTCAAGATTGAGGTGGGCCTGCCTACAAGTCGGGCCTTGCCATCTTTGCATTTGAAATGTTAACAAATTGTACCATAGTAATGCTATCATTGCTATGTACGTTTTACCATATATGATGTGATATTTTTAATCCACATTTAAATCGATCATTGTTTTAAAATTTGAAAAAAAAAAGAGGCAAATTGGCAATTCTATTGACACGTAAGTATAGTGAGATAGTTGTGAAATATATAACATTACTCATAATACTATGACGATTAGTGTTAGAAACTACGTTTTTATTCTACAAGTATCTTACTTTATTGACTTGATGGTACCAATTATGCATTTTTTATAATTGTCATGTCAACATAGTTGGATACTTTCAAAAAAAAAAAAAACCAAAGTTGCATACTTAGAACTTACGGATAAAAATATGGTTTATAACATTTTTAGACCATGAAATATCTCCTTTTTCAGCAACTTTATTATGAGAGTAAGAGTAATGTTACTTATATTACACCCTATCTAACCTCTATTTTATTGGACTAATGTGGTACAGTGACAGTGTTCATCAATTCTTAATTTTTTATTTTTAATGTTGATTGATTCAAAGATTAAATTATAATATATAGCATTATTCTTATTACTAGTCGATTCTCACTACATTAAAGTGTTGGTTGAAGTTACTATAAGTTGGGTTGGTAGTTGAGTTGATATGATATGGACATGGTTGTTTCTCATAATTAAGTTTATTTCACACTTGGAGGTTGATGTGGATGATTAATCTCATGTTCCTACCTCTATGACCCTCCTTATAAAGTTCGTGAGATATAAGTTTATGATATGCAAGGAGCTAGCTAGTTTGCTACCCACAGTCAAACCTATCAAGGGACTTTGTCTTATATGGTTCAACCATATAAACGGTGTCAGTAAAAAATTTATGGAGAAATTTGACTTACCCCTCAAACTACCTCTATTTATTATCGCTTTCATAAATTTTCAAAAAAAGTTGTCATGGCTAATGTTTCCTTCTAAGGGTTTAGTGTTTAATGCTCAGAAAAATCGTTTGAAGCAAAAAATATTCGTTTAGTGTAAAAAAAAAAATTAAAAGTATTTTTAAGGATCTAAAAAGCCTTTTTTTTTTTATCAAAACGCACTAGAAGCTTTTGCCAAAAATTGTTTTTTGACTTAAAAATTATATTTTTCAAACGTAATCCCCAACAAGCTCTAACACTACTCAAGACTTTTTCACTTAGAGCCTATTTAGGATTGTGTTTCATAGGCCTAAAAATGCTTTTAACTTTCAAAAAGTATGTTTGAAGAAAAAAAAAATTGTTTGATGAAAAAATTAAAAGTTTTTAAGGGTAAAAATACATAAAATGGCAAAAACGTATTTTTGACAAAAGCTTAAAAATAAAGCTTTTACTTAAAAGTTATTTTTAACTTAAAAACTTTATTTCTTAAATACAATATCAAACAAGCTGTTAGCCCTTTTGTTAGGATTTTTATTTATTTATTTATTTTTTGTAACTTTGAATGGCAAACGCATCACGTGATATGTAAAGTGTCCATTATTGCTTATGAGATATGTGAAAATACAATTACATTATTAGATTTAAAAAAGAAACTTCACTTGAGGAGGTGATATATGGTTTGGCGGTAGTTATGGAGGTTATTGTTGGCCGCCAAACAATGGGTCTCCATTTTTTTTTTTTTTATTTTAAAAGTCATATTATTTTTAAATAGACAAAAGAGATGAAACATTCTTATTTTATCTTCCCTCTAATTGTTGTTTCCCTTAGTAATGTGTTATGACTCTAAGGATTCCATATGGGATAAGCGTAATCTTTTTAATTATGTGTATATAAGATTTTGAGCATCTTTCTCTTTATAAAGTCGGTTTTCAATAATTAATTATATTCAAAATTTGTATAATTTGATATTAGAGTAAAATACCACGGCTCAAGTTATTGAAGGGCCAAGATATGAGATAAAATGGACTATTATAGACGTAGGCTGAAGGCTTTGGAGTGTTGCACATGATTTAAATACAACTTTAAATTTTTAAGAAAAAATTTAAAAAACCCCACAAATTAACGGTCATTTGTGATAGAGCCTCACAATGTTCAAAATGTAATAAAGTAACCTATTAAACTATCAAAACGTATTGTCCCCAAGAAATAGTTTACTCAGCTGGGATCACGTCTAATGAAGCAAAGGTTACTAGTTCGAATTTTTCCTCTTGTGTGGACATGTCAAAAATAAAAATAAAACTACCAAATTGTATTAAAAGCCCATTTATATTCCTAGAATATTTCTATTCTTTTAACAAATGAAATAGTAAACAAAAAGTTAAAAAAAAGTCAATTTTTTTTAAATACAAAAAAAAAACCGATCGGCAAATAAAAACAATTTTTTAACATAATTTGATCCAGGGACTAAACTGTTTTTTTTTTTTTAATATCTCAAGAACTTTTGATTTTACTTTCCTACAACATGAATTAATTTGTAATTTAGGCCAATTAAAGTGACAAATTAATTATTTATTTCAAAAAACATTTTTTTTTTGTATTTATTCACCAATTGTTTTTTTTTTAATTTTTAAAAATTATATTTTTTTATTAAAAGAATATAAGAATTATAGAAATATAAAAAAATAAATGACATTTTTGATATATTTTTGTAATGGACTATTTTAGTATATTTTGAACCTTGTGAAGCGAAGCTCTGTTGCATACCGCGGTTGAAGCTCTATTGCATACCGCGGTTAGTTCAGGGACTTTTATATTTTTTTCCTAATTTTTATAAATTTTAAAATTAATGTTGGTAATATGTAATATATGGAGGATCTGATTCAGCCCAAGCTGCGTAGTGCGTGGAATTGCTTGGAAGGAAACTCTTCCTCCATCAGTCCATCCATACAATTGCGCAAAGAGCCACGACTACGACAAACAGAGGAAAAGGACCAAATAGCCGAACCAGCGAACGAGAGAGAAAGAGAGAGAGAGAGGGAGCGAGATGAGTAGTAGTATTACTAAGCTAAAGTCGTCAAGCTCCGAATTGGACCTGGATCAACCCAACATCGAGGACTACCTCCCTTCCGGATCCTCCATCCAAGAGCCCCTGGGCAAGCTCCGCCTGTAAGCTCTCTCTCTCTCTCTCTCTATTGGGGTTCTGTTTGGTTGCTGGGAAATAGTGGAAAAGAAAAATAAGGTGACTGTTGTGAGATTCCAAACAGTCATTTTTCTGGGCAACCAAATGGGGGTTTGATGAATTAATACGTTAATTGAGAATGAAAATGATTTTGCAGGCGTGATTTACTCGACATTTCTCCTGCTCTAACCGAGGCTGCTGGTGCTATTGTCGATGTAAAGCTTTTGTTTTTGTATTTCTTTTTGTTGATAAAGATTTGTGTCATATGTTTCATGAAGATCTTTGGCAGAAATACAAGTTTGGATTTTTTTTTTGAATCATTTGTTGTATATGTTTATTGAAGATTTAAGAAATTTGGATTTTCTAGTTTTGTTTTTTTGGGTTTTTTATTTCAATAATGACTGAGCAGGACTCGTTCACACGATGTTTCAAGTCAAATCCTCCGGAACCATGGAACTGGAATGTGTATTTGTTTCCGCTATGGTGTTTTGGGGTCGTAGTTCGATATTTCATTCTATTCCCCGGGAGGTTAGCCTTACTACTACTACCACTACCACTCAAAGATGGAGCTGGTTAATTGATGTTATGCTTGATGCATTAAGCATTAATGAGATTTTGAAAATCTTTATTTTGAAATTGAATTGAATTTGTGCTTTGGAATGTATTTTACTACTACTACTGCTACCACTCAAAGATGGAGCTGGTTAATTAATGTTATGCATGATGCTTTAAGCTTTAATGCATTTTAAAATTGGGATTTTGTGAAATGGAGGGTTTTATGTTCTTAATGTTTGCTTTGTTTATGAGTTCTTGTGAATTTGCTTGTCTTGGTTGAATCTGCAGGGTTATAGTATTGACAGTGGGATGGATAATATTCCTTTCGACTTTTATTCCGGTGCATCATCTTTTGAAAGGGCATGACAAGTTGAGGAAAAGATTGAGGTGTGAAATGTGACATGTTTGTAGATTTTCATATAATTATTGCTCAGCTTCTTTGTGAATAATGCCATACTCTTTCGATTTGTCTTTTTTGATAAATTGCTCTTTTGTTTGCTTCTGTTTGTCTCTCTGTATGTATGTATTGGAAATGGAAACTTTGAACTGTCTGGCATTGTATAATTTTTGAATGCTTTTAAGTGAGCTTGTCAGAGTGATTTACATAATTTAAGTATTAGGTTAATATAATGTTCTCTCTTGCATGTTCATCAATGGTTTTCTTCTAAGAATTAATATACCAATTCAACGTTTTAGTTTTCTTAAACACTCTTATTGTTGTGCAGTAGAACCCTTTTGTATAAGAAAATATACTTGTATCTAAAGATTGTTTAGGACTAGATAAAACACCTGCAGCAGCCTTCTAACAGCACACAAATGATATTAAGTTGTAGGTGACTCTCACAGAATCCATGGACATGTGAAATCTTTGGAAGGGACCCATGATGCTCTATATTGTCATAGGACAGAATCCATTCGTCACACATGATTGAATCCATGTTCCCGTGGAGACTATGGAAGAGTCCCAACCATGCTCTATATCATCAAATGAAAGAAACCATTCATCCTACAAGCTAGGTTTCATGGTCATGTGGAAATCTGAGGAAGGATCCTTGATCTTCTCTATTGTCATAGGAAAGAAAACTTTGTCACACATTTACTTCATTATCAAAAGGAAATAATAGAAATCATTTGTTGTACATTTATCAATGATCTGCCCGATGACTTAATCTTATGATTGCCTCTTGCGAAGAAGACTCTTGGCAAGCACATTTATGATATGCTTAATGTAACACCTCGGTCCCATATTAGGAAGATGAATAGTAGCCTACATAGACCGAGTGGTTTATGACCCAAAAAGTACTAGTCAAATTTAGAGCTTTTCTAGAATTTCTAATAAAGCATAGTTTCACCTAATAGTTAAGCAATGTGAGACTTGGCACTCATGACTATCTTTATAAACTACCAACTCTATGTGGGTTACTCCTTATCTTCCTAAAATGGAATTGGGGTGTTACAAACTCTCTCTCTTAAATTCTTGACATCCTCGTCAAGGCTACGTTATGCAGTGTTCCAATACCACATGGTCTAACGTTACAACTTGGATCTAATACCATTTCGAATGACCCAGGGAAAAGCCTAACCATATTTGTGCTATAATTCTCAAAAGAACTAATCAATTATGGAGCTTTACTAGAATTCCTTATAAAGCCTAGTTTCACCTAGTATCTAAGCAATATGAGACTTAACACTCATAACTATCTTTATAAACCACCTACTCTATGTAGACTACTTCTCATCTTCTCAATATGAGACTAGGGTGTTACACATAATCTATCAAAGGCAGCTAAATGTGATGATTCTCACTCTTACATGGCACCACCCCTTCTTTTGGGGGGGTTGGTTTACTTTTCTCTTATTTTAATTTTCTTCTTTGATTTTGATTTTTATAGCATATTTGATGAAAAATCATTATCTTTTGTGAATTAAAGGGCGCAGGTGCTGCAACATATTTTCGCTTTTTTATTATGACTTTATTAGATAGATTGAATAAAAGGCCCTAATGTTTCAATGCCCCTCTCCTTGCCTATTCCTTTCTCTACTAATATGAAATATCTTCTTAAAATTCTGGTTATGCATTGGATTTACCATATTCCATTTTGTTTATTTTATTTACAGAGGTCGTTGGTGGAGTTAATTTGCAGCTTCTTTGTTGCGTCATGGACTGGGGTGGTAAAATACCATGGGCCACGGCCTAGCATGCGACCTAAGCAGGTATTTTTGACTAAATATTTTGTTTGGATATCATCCGATGTTTCTTTAGCAGCATATTTTAAGCATTTTCATGCTACTAAGTGGCTCTTGGCTTCTGTTCATGGTTTGAACAGGTTTTTGTGGCCAATCATACTTCCATGATTGATTTCATCATCTTAGAACAGATGACTGCATTTGCTGTTATTATGCAGAAGCATCCTGGATGGGTTGGTAAGTGTTTAAATGCCAATATTCACACTTGGTATATATTCGTACAGTTAATATGGTATAACATACTCATTAATGATTTCTGGTTATTGTGTGTGTTTCTCTCAAAGTATTACCAAATATCCTTGAATGATATTTATCCATAAATTACGATCAGGACTTTGTGCATGTCTTTAGCAGACCTGGTGGTAATACAAAGATATATATCATGTGGAAGAAGTACCCATATATTGTGACAGTCCTTAAAATGCTCCAAATGGTCATAACTTGGAATTTGACGGTGGTCAATATTTTGGGCCTTGATTGAGATTTTATTCTCTTTTTTTTTTTTTGGTTTGCAAATACTTAGTTATTCTGCCATTAGGGTAATCTTTTTGATAAAATGTTTTGCCTTTCCAACTTGCCCTGTGTTATTGAGTTTCATGATCTGATTGCAATATGTAGATAGACAAGGAAAACTATTGCACTTAATGTTTGAAATATCTTCTCACACATGAATAACACTTCTTCACTGTGTCAATGACACAAATATTCAAATTTTTTGGATAAGTATTTGTGTTCTCCATTAAAAAAGATATGTATCTAGAATAACTTGGTATGGATTAAGTGGTGTACTGGTCTGAGTAGGAAAGGTGCACATTGTCCAAACTCTTTTGAGTTGCAGTCCATCCAGTTTTGGAAGTAGAAATAGTTCAGAGTTTGTAAAAGTTAAAATGAGTATATTTCTGGTTTTATGATACTTAGTATATTTAATATATTATGTGTTTTTTTTCTTCTTATATTTAGAGAATAATTTAAACTAGGACTTTGCATATAATATTAAATAGAACCTGTAATTTATTCTTCAAAAAGTTGAAAGTATAGATTTTGCTTATTTTTGCTTTCTCTGTAGGACTTTTGCAGAGCACCATATTAGAGAGTGTAGGATGTATCTGGTTCAACCGTTCAGAGGCAAAGGATCGCGAAATTGTAGCAAAGAAGTAAGAGTAGATGAAAATGTAGAAAATCATCATATCAGAATATCTGCTAGGTCATGATTATATGAACTTGTGTGCTTCAGGTTGAGGGACCACATTCAGGCGGCTGACAATAATCCTCTTCTCATATTCCCGGAGGGAACTTGTGTAAATAATCACTATACGGTTATGTTCAAGAAGGTACAATACAAGTATATGATTTTGTATTTTAGAAATGTAAGATAAGTTTTGCATCTCTTGTTTATAAAGTAGGAAACTTCTATTTCTATCATGTGATCTTCCTGTTTGTAACTCTCTCACATGGGAAAACAATTTTCTTCTTTTTCTTTGAGTTATTGATGCTTGGTAATTTGTCCAACTCATATATTCAATTTTTTTAATGATGTGTAGGGTGCGTTTGAGCTTGGCTGCACTGTTTGCCCAGTTGCAATTAAGTATAACAAAATATTTGTAGATGCTTTTTGGAACAGCCGGAAGTAAGTAGCTGCTTAGAGCCCGTTTAAAGTTGTGTGTTTATATCCTGTTATCAATGCGCTGAAAGCATACCCTCCATTTTAGACACGGTGGCAAAAAACATAGATTCATTTATCTGTGAACAAGGTTTTGTTTTATGTTAGAACGACCATATGGGAGATAAATTCCTTGTTTGAGCTATAGGATCTAGGTGGATAGCATTTGGGTTCACCTTTGTCTCCTGTCTTAGATATTGACATCTGTTACTACGCTGCTAATGAAACGCAAAGGTAATTCTTAAATTATGTTCTTTCTTTGCAGGCAATCCTTCACAACGCATCTGCTGCAGCTCATGACATCCTGGGCTGTTGTTTGTGATGTTTGGTACTTGGAGCCTCAAATTCTAAAACCTGGAGAGACACCCATCGAGTTTGCAGAGAGGTAAATAAACTTCTCCTCAGCTGCAATGAGTTATGATGACACACTGTACTTCTCCGGGATTAGAAGAACCATATCTTATTTATGGATAGCTTCAATTACATGTAAACACTCTTGTGCAGGGTTAGGGACATAATATCTGTTAGAGCAGGTCTCCGAAAGGTACCTTGGGATGGATATCTAA
Organism: Carpinus viminea; assembly: GCA_013348765.1. Lineage (NCBI taxonomy): Eukaryota > Viridiplantae > Streptophyta > Magnoliopsida > Fagales > Betulaceae > Carpinus > Carpinus viminea. The sequence goes on along the minus strand of CP054669.1, from coordinate 13,198,445 downwards.
AGTACTCTCGTCCTAGCCCAAAGCACAGAGAGCAGAAGTAAGTCAAATCTCTTTCTCTTGCATAAGTAAACAGAAATGGAAAGATATCAACCCGCATCAACATATGGCTATTAAATTTATTTTTTGGCATGATATTAGTTCATCAACATATTAGTTTATTTGTTGCATTGCTGAACCATTCTAATCCTAAGAAAATCAGAGATAATTGCATTTTTAAGCTTGTTTTTGTAACATTTGCAGGCAACAAAGCTTTGCTGAGTCGATGCTGCGGCGTTTGGAGGAGAAGTGATATGTATATATATTTTGTTTAATTCTTTACTTGTACCTCTTTTGAGATCCAGAGTGGCTAATCTACAGTCGATTTCCTATAAGCTAGTTGACCCCCACATGTGAGGGCATTTTGGGTTTAGACTACGATTAAGCAAAAATAATATGTAGTTTCTCTACTTATGATGTTGTAATTGAGCTCTGGTAACAAGCTTTCACCATCAATTCTACCCGGCATGGAGAAAGAGAAATATAGGGTGGGATTATTTTTTGGCGTTCCAACTGATGACCCGCCACTAATGCAGTTCCGACCTGCGTGGGTCGGGTGTAGGCTGGGCTGGAGTCGCACTTTAGTTTTTGATGAAATTCCAATTTGCCCGACCATTTGTAAAGAATATAATTCGTAAAATGACATCGATGATCACTGATTTTTAATTTTTATATTTTTAGGATTAATTTGGTACTTTTTCATTTCATATGAATAAGTAATCACTTTTCACTGAACAATTGAAACAATACAATCTAAACCCACCAAAAATTCAACAAAGGAGGCTCCAAACTCAACTGAAACATATCACTAACATTGCTATTGACTTCACTTTTCAAGCTTTCTTCCATACGAATTGTAGTGTAAAAGAAAGTGCGACTCCACTAGTTATGAGCAATTTGGAAAAGAAGGAACAAAGGCATGATTGAAACCTGGAAATGGAGCTAAATTTCAAAGGAAACTTCTTTCATTTCAGCCGACATGATATTTAATAGCAAGTTGGGTGCACTGGTGGTGGAAGGCTCTTTAATTGGAGTTCAGTAAAGCGTCTTCAATCATGGTGGGACATTGGACAACGCTAAAACTGGAAATATCATTTTCTATTTTTGATCCGGATTAAAGAGAATAGTTTCTAAAACAAGATAAGAAGCGGTTTATTTAGCATAAGTTAATATAGAATTCTCGAGAGAGGAAAGAATCAAGAATAGAGCGGAACGAGGAATGAATTAGAGGCTGAGAGTTTCTTCCCATGCATGGATTAGGCCATGTGTTGCTCGGTTTTTGGTCTGAACCTTGTTTTGTCCTTGGCTCACTAATTGAACATGCCCTTTCTTGCCTCTTAATTTGAGGATGAGTTAGCCATTCAATCAGGTGTTCGGTATTAATGGGTCTCCTTTGCTCAACCCCAATTTGTGTGAATATTGGTACATCAAAAGAACCATTGACTGATGCCTTTTACAGGTTGGCACATTGAGAATAATCCTCCAACAACATCATAAACAAAATCACAGAAAATCCAAAGGAAGAATACTTTAATGTGAGGCTTCTTCAATCGTTCACATGCTTGTTCTTGGTGGACCATTTTGGCAGCAAATGAAATGCAGTGATGTCTCTCTCAGTCGTTGCATAACATTAATTCTGGTCAAAGTCAACATTTCTTATATTTAATTTCACCAGGTTAATGAGCTGTATGTATTTATCACTCATTCCCTCCTAGATTGGTCCAAACCTTTTCATGTCGGACAAACACGGCATAGATCATCAATACTCTAACTCATTTAATTTGTTAATGCCGTGCCGTTGACAATTGATAAATTTTTAACATCTTCAAACGCATCGATTCTCAAAATCCTGTCATACCCCAAGTCACGTGTTGGAAACCATAAGCGAAAGGTGAAGAAATGGATATCGGTTTTAACATCGCCTCAAGGATAGTTTAATCGATCAGAACTATATCTCATGAAATATAAAATATTAGTTTGAATTTATTTTTTTCATTTTCTTGTGTGAACATTTAAAAAAAAAAAGAGAAGGTTGTATTAACATCGTCTTTGACCAAGCTTGGAATGAGTTGAGTCCCTGACCCGCCAAACACACCGAAGAAAAAAATCATACACAAAGCGCCTTTACCCACTTGCAGTGGGGACCACATAGAGACCTACCGGCTACCCCCCACAAATTAATGAAAAGGCTTTCAAATCATAGTCAGATTATAAATCTAATCGATTTCTAAAATGGCCAAATTCTACGAGGACATTAATGAAACCAAACGTCAAGTAAAATGCTATAAATTTGATTGATTAATAAACTAACCAACTATAAGACAACATTATTTGGTGGTCAATTTTACCGAATTAGGATATTCTTTAGTTCATTTGAATGTAATAATATTAACAAGTATTTTTGTTATTTTAAAAAATAAAAAAATAAAAAAATTTATTTAATATAATTAATTAGATATTATTTGATTTAAATGATTATTGTAATAATGTTATTTGGAAATTAATGTTGGGGAAAAATTTAATAAATTTAATGTATTTTTTAATTTGAGATAAAATATTATTGAATTTGGATAGAGTGAAACTGTGAAAGTCACCGTAAAAGCATGCGAGAGTAGCATTAGTCCAACGGCTAATACTGGTCGAGTTTTATGGAATTCCGCCCCGGCCATTTCCAAATTCCCACACAGCAAAAGTTTTTCAAGAAAGTCAAAGTCTCCTCATTTATCCACACACACCCCAAGCCCAACCCTCCTTCTTCCTCTTTCGTCTTCTTCTGAGCATATTCATGTATATATCAACACAAGCTCAAAGCTAAAGAGAGAGAGAGAGAGAAATGGGTTACGCTAAGGTGCTTCTGGGTGTGCTCCTAGTCTCTGCTCTGAGCATATCAACGGCTCAGCCACTGGCGCAATTCAAATGCAGCAAAGCAGGCGAGAATTGCACCGCCCTGATCGACTACATCTCCCCCAACAAGACCACCCTCTCCGCCATCAAAAAGCTCTTCCAAGTCAAGAAGTTCCACAACCTCCTCGGCGTCAACAACTTCTCAAGCAACGCCTCAGAGAAGCAGACCATCAGCGCGCAGCAGAAGATCCGAATCCCCTTCACCTGCGCCTGCTCCAACGGCATGGGTCTCTCTAACGGCAAACCCGTCTACACCGTCGTCGGCGGCGATGGCTTGTACCACATCGCCGCCGAGGTGTTTTCTGGACTGGTATCGTTAAATCATCCCCTTTAAACTTTAAATTTTTTTTTTTTTTTAAATTTAATTTAATATTATTATATTCATCTTAGATAATGGTTTTAATTAATTGATATTTAACAGGTAACGTACCAGTACATCGCGGCCGTTAATGGGGTGGCTGATGTGAACAAGATTGAGGTGGGGCAGGAGCTGTGGATCCCACTTCCGTGCAGCTGTGATGACGTGGATGGGTTTAAGGTCGTCCATTATGGACACCTGGTGGAAGCTGGGAGCACGTTGGAGGGCATAGCGGAGAAGTATGGGACGACGTCGGCTACTCTGTTGAGCCTCAATCAGATGGCTAATGCTAGTGATCTTAAGGCCTCTCAAGTTCTTGACGTCCCTCTCAAAGGTTCCTTTTGCTTTCTTGAAAATTATTAAAATTAGGGACAAAGGTTCCTTTTTTGCTTTCTTGAAAATTATTAAAATTTGAATAATTTTATTTGGTAGACTCTCATACAATTTTGTAGTAAAGATCAACGTGTTAGCAAGTAATAATCGTAAGAATAATGCTAGAAACTATGAGTTTCTTTTATTTTGCCCTGCTTGTACAGAACATTGGTTATAGGATTTACTTGAAAATACATTTGGCTTGATGGGAATATTCTCTAAAGCTGAAACTAGCAAAAGTATATTCAATTTAAGTAGTGATGGTGGATTTGAATCGGGTGCAATTCAATCGAATGCAATACAAGCAGTTAATTGGACTCAAACCCGGTCACAAGATGGCACGGGTTGCTTGCAGCCAGTGAGTACAGCTAGTCTTGTCAATTGATTAAGAGGATATGGTCCCAGGGATCTTGTCTTACATTCTCAATTATCAATGGTGCCCACTGGCTTCTTGTTGATGTCTCGCAAATGGTTTGACATCATAGGTGGGTGCAAATAGTTATGATGTTTCTTTTTTGAAAAGTTTTTCAAGATCTATTTTCTTGGATTCACTTCTCTGCTTTTTTGGATACTTATGGATAACAAGTTTTTTATTTTTATTTTTTAACATATCACCCTGCGAGTTGTATTATTGACTCAATTATTGGAGTAACTAATTGTATATATATGATGGCCTTCAATAATTCATTTTTTTTTTTTAATTAAAGAAAAAGATAGTTGGTCGGATCTCATCCTCATTTCTTGGTTGGTGGTTAGTGGCAGGCGTTGTAGGGCTGATTATTTTTTACATGAGTTGAGAATCCGACACAAATGCAACGTGAAATTAGCGGGTTAGATTGAAGAATCTGATTCGTTTAATTAAATGAGTTGAGTTAGAGTTAACCTATATAGTCTTATACTCATTCCTTGACACTACTTAAATCCAACAAATGACATTCGGGACTCACAATTTTTTATGATCCGCAAACTCAATACAAAATTAACGAGTTAGGGTTGAGAGGTTTGACTTGTTTGATTAAATGGGTCAGGTTAGAGTTGACTTAAATAGTCTTATACCTATGTCTTGATATGATCAAAATTCGGCACACGAACATGAATTGCCACCCCTAACAACTGACTACATAAGCTTTGCACCTGAGAATTAGGTGTTGTATGTGTTTCACTAGCACAAGGTGTTTTTATGAATCAAGCTTCAAATTACTGGCGAGACAAAATACATGTCTCTTAGGACTCCATGTTGATGTCACCTTGGCAATTTCTTACATTGCTTGATACGCTTTCTTGAGATTTCTTATTGGCTTATAGCTTATTTTGACGTTTATAGTTATTGCAAGTAAATGATGCTCAAATGCTTATTTGCAGCATCCAATATAAGCAGCAACTCCTTGGATCACGATTTACTTGTTGCCAGAGACACTTATTTCTACACTGCTAGTAATTGTATTAAGTGCACATGTGCAAACAACTATACATCGTAAGTGTATAACTCAAGGGCTCTTGATATTTGTGTGTGTGTGTGTGTTTTTTTTTTCCTCTTGTTGATGGCTTCTCCAGTTTCTAAATTCATATCATTTTGGTGAGGCCAGACTACAATGTGAGCCTTCTGGACTAAAACCATCATCCAACTGGACAGTATGCCCTTCCGTGCAATGTGAAGGCAATCAATACATTGGAAATGTAACATCTTCAGGTTGTAACCAAACAACCTGCGCATATACTGGTTACGATTCCCAAACCATTTTTGCAAGCCTTGTCACAGAGTCCACTTGTCCAGGTTGGTGCAATTTACTATCCTTGCTGTAGTGATTCGATTTCATGTGTTCTATAGAGACCATCCCAAGATTGAGGGCATTAATATTTTTATATCACCCAAATACATATAGGTTGCCCATCTCACTCCCTAGGAATTCCTTTTAAGAGGTCATTAGTGGTTAGTGTATGTGTATATGTTCCCTCTATGCAATCTGGGTTAAATTTTGATCTCTGCAAGATTAGAAACAGCAACCAGCAATCTCTTACACTGATTTCTTCTCTCTCGTTAGCTGTTTAAATTCATGTGCTAGTACTAGCATGATCGTCCGAAATTTCTTGATGCTCACTTGTCCAAGGAGTTGAACTAGAGAAATGAAAATTCGTGTGTTTCTTTTGTGATATGCAATTCTTTCACTTATAAATGATTATATAATTAACTAAATACCATTTTGTTTTTTATTGTTGGTAAAACAGCTTCTGATGGAACGAACAGTGGTATTCAAGGTTTAAGATGGAACTTCCTTTTCATCTCTATTCAACTCATCTTCGTTTGTCTTCATCTTTCCCATTAAGATGTATGTACTTTCTATCGTTTTATCCATTCTCAACTTACTATATGAGTACAGGAGCGGACATTTGTGATGTAGAGTTTCTCATTTGATTTGATTTTGGTGTTTGAGATTAAACTTGTAGCATCAACAAGCGGAAAATTGAAGTTCTTTGCTTAGAGGGTTATCTGTTAAGTTTTATCATCAATGGAGCTTTATTTTGTCCTTATTTGATTGGTGAAACCATTTTCCTGTGATTTATCAGATGAGCTGGTGTTGTGGTGCTTGACAGAAACATGTTGGATACGTGTTTAGTAGTAACACTTCCTATCGAGGAAAGTCATTTACTATTGAATTATTTATCGCATCTTTGGGTGGCTGTGATCTAGTGCTAGGAATTCAGTGGTTAAGAAATCTGTGGCTTATCCTTTGAGATTTCTTAGAATTAAACCTTGGAATTCTGTTATGGTGCAAAAACCATAATGCTTAAGGGTTAATATGTTACTAGATTAGTGGTGATTGAAGTGGAAAATTTTCCTAGTTTGGCTAGAGCTGAGAAAAAAGGGTTAGAGATACCGCTCATTGAAGAGAGTGGAGTTCCTGATTTTAATGTAGTTGAGGGTTGCATTTCAAATCCGTTGGAAGAGTTTAAAGCAGTGTTTGAGGAACCGAAAGGCTTACCTCCTAATGGGAGTTATGATCATCAAATTGCCCTCAAGGAGGGCACCTCTTCTTATTATCAGAAAGGTCAGATTGAAAAGTTTTTTCGGAAATTAATGAAATTTTGGGAGTCATCAGAAATAGTCAATAGTCCTTTTCCTTCTCATGTTTTGCTTGTTAGCAAGGTGGATGGTAGTTGGAGGATGTGTGCGGACTATAGAGCCTTAAAACAAGGAGACTGTTGAGGACAAATTCCAAATTCAAGTAGTGGATGAGTCGACTAGAGCAACGGTCTTCTTTAACATGAATTTGAGATCTAATTACCACCAAATTAGCGCGGGGGCAGAAGATATTCCAAAAATTGCATTCAGTACACATGAGGGGCACTATGAGTTCCTAGTTATACCTTTTAGGTTAACTAATGCTCCTACAACATTTCTAGGACTGATGAATGAAGTTTGTTAACCTTAAGGAGACTTGTAATTTGCTTCTTTGATGACATAAAACATTTGTGGGTTTGTGTTAGAAACTCTAGTGCAGAATCAACTGTATGCAAAAAGGTCTAAGTGTCAGTTTGGGTGTAAGGAAATTGGGTATCTAAGACACTTGATCTTTGCTGCAGGAGTCCAAGCAGATCCTGCCAAGTTACAAATAATGATTGGCTGGACACTTCCTAAGACTTTGAAGTCAGTCAGAGGATTCCTTGGCCTAACTGCATATTACAAGAAATTTATTGGAATTATGGTTCTATAGCTGCTCCCTTTAACTGCCCTATTGAAGAAGAATTCATTTTAGTAGGAGAAAATTTCGGAAAAAGAGAGATGTGGAGAGAAATAAAATGACTTTCGTGAATAGTGTCGCTACATATAACATTTTTTTTTTAGCTAATCCAATAAAATATCCATTTTGCATTTTTTTTTTTGCTAATCCAATGTTAAGATTTTTTACAAAACTAATTAACCAAAAGTATCATTTAACTCCTCCATTGTAAGTGCTCTTGATAAATTTACAATACAAATCATCTATATTTGAAGGAGATGGAGAAAATACAAAATAGTGGAGGAGATCATATCAAATCATAATTGAATGTATTCAAATCTGATTTGATTTTATTATTTTCAATCACAATATCAAATCATATTCCAAATTAACATCCCCTCAAATTCAAACTTAAAGATTTTGAAAGCATGAGTTTGATTTTTCCGTTTACATGGATGCTCTTATTTACTTGATGAATTTACAATACAAATGTTTCGAGGTGGAGAGAATACAAAATAGTAAAGGAGATAAAATCAACTCAAAATTCAATGTATTCAAATCTGATTTGATTTTATCATAATCAATTACAATATCAAATCATATCCCGCAATAGACTCTAACATCCCCTCAAACTCAAGCTAAAGGATTTTGAAAGCTTGAGTTTGATTTTTCTTCTTCTCTCCTTGGTTACTAGAGGCGATCATGGACAATGATCAAAATGAGCCTTAAATAACAATAGGAAAGCCAACTATGGGCCAAAATGAAAGCCAACAAATGGCTGAAAATAAGAGCCAATTATAGGTAAAATGAGATTGAGTTTTAAATAATACCACAAAGGCTGAAGATATTGGGCCAACAAAGGCAGCCGGTGACAGTGATCAAAGGTGCACCTTTAGTAACAATAGGAAAGCCAACTATGAGCTAAAATTAAAGCCAAAAAAGGGCTGAAAATAAGAATTAACTATGGGTTAAAATGTGGTTGGGTTTTAAACAATACCATAAGCACCGAAGGCATTGAGCCAACAAAGGGCTTGAAATGAAAACTTAATCAACTTTGAGGTTGTCACTAAGTGACTGGACATCTTGCCCGATTACAAAGTGACAAGCTCCTAAACTCAAGCCCAATCCACGAGAATATTTGTACAACAAAAGAACCATTGACTTTGATGATGACTCTTACAAGTTGGGACATTAAGAATAATCTTCCAAAAACATAAGTAATCACAAACAAAATCACCATGAATCCAAAGGAAGAATATTTTAGTGGGGAGCTTTCTTCAATCATTCCATGCTTGTTTAATTTCTTGGTAGACCACAAGTGAATGAAGAAAATGGATATGGGCGGCTAATTTTTGACAGGATTTATGAATTAAATATGAAATTAGTTAGTTAGAGTAAAGGTGAATCATTTGTTTAATTATATGGATTTGATTAGAATTGACCCCATACATTCTTATACTCGTATTTCGACATGATGTGAAACTTGGCACATGCTGATAATTTTTTACACGACTTAGAAGTCTCATACGAACCCAACACAAAATTAGTGAGATATGGTTGAAGTGTTTAAACAATTTAATTAAATAAATCAGTTATGATTAATCTATATAAATTTATAACTAAACATAACACGACCAAATTTGAGGACAAGCACGAATTACTACCACAAATAGATTATTAGCAAGCGAACGCTTTTCTTCGTACGCATGTAAATATTTTTAGAAAAAAGTTTGTTAACTTTCGGTTGGAGAAAGGAAACAAAATAAAAAAGAAGCAATTTTAAGACCGACACCAAGCTTGGGGAGTCCATGACACGCCAAGTATGGCACGTGAAAGAAGAAAAAACATAGTCCATCATTTGATTGAGTCATTGACGGTGTGACAACCGAAAGTGCCTTTACCCTCATTTAGTCAGCAAAATATATATAATTATATAATAAAAAATTACACTCTATCTCCTCTAAAATTTGACTCAATTTGTAATTTGACCTTTAAAATTTAAAAATTTATAATATATTTTAATAAAGTATAAAAAATTTACTATATGACACATCCATTAATAATTTATGCTTGAATAAAATTACAGTTTACTATTAAAGTTGTGCACCTTTTTTTATTCTATTTCTAATGTTTACAAATTGACAATGTATTCCAACAAAGTTTATTTATTTATTTATTTTTTATTATTATTATTATTATTATTATTTTGTAATGTGGCCATTTTATTTATAAATTCTATCCTTTTTGATGGTTTGGGAGCCACCTGAGATGTACATGATTTTTTTAGAGTGAAAAGTCTAAAATGCTTATGTTTTTCTAAAAAATCAAAAAATAAAAAGAGAAAAGTCTACATACTCCCTCTCAAACTATCACCCAATTGATAATGTCTTCCCAAACTTTCAATAATGACAACTTTCCCCTAAACTACTAAAACATTGTCAATGTCCCCCCACTGATGAAACTACCCTTAGTAAAATAAAAACAAAAAATACTAAAACTTCTAAAAAAAAATCTAAAACTAAAATATATATGGGTTGGCCAGATTTATTTATTTATGTTTAAAATTTCCTTTTTATAAGAAAATAAATTAAAAATTTTCAATTTTTTTTATAAATTTGAAAGTTTTCATTTTTATTTTTTAATTTTTTTTTTAATTTTTAAAATAAAAATTTCCGTTCTAAAAAAAATTAAAAATTTTGTTTAAAAAAATATTTTTTTAAAACAAAATTTAAAAATCTTTTTTTTTTCTTCAAAATTTCAGTTTTTTTTTTTAATTCGTTTTAAAAAAATTTTGGTTTTGAAAAATAAAATTAAAAATTTTTGCTTAAATAAATAAAAAAAAAAAATTTTGGTTTTTTTTTTTTAAATAAAAATACTTCGTTTTTAAAATGTTTGTTTGTTTTTTTTTTTCAAATTTATAGGAGTCTTTTTGTCTTATTGAAAAATGTATTGGGGTACTTTTTTTGTTTTTTGTGAGGATGGAGACATTGTCACAATTAAAAATTTATGGGGACATTGTTAATTAGGTGATAGTTTGAAGAGGTATGTGAACTTTACCCAAATAAATAAAAAATAATAATAATAAAAAAACGTTGGAATTGCCACCCCCAATGGGGGTACACTATCAATTTTACATTGGAGGTAGAATAAAAAAAAGGCACACAACTTTAGAGGTTTAAACTATAATTTTTCATTTCCGTTTTCTCTTACAGAAATGATAAAAAATATTGAATTGCCCTTTTAAGGCGGCTGTAGTCACATTTTTGCCCATTTGGGTGTGGCCGTAGCAACCCCCTTGCCATTTGGGGTTGGCTAGCCACCCCAAGTGCCCAACAATCCACCCCATGGCCTATGGGGGGGTGGCATACCACCCCAAATGGCCAAATGTGGGTGGCCGAGTCACCCTCAAAGGCCGAGTCACCACCCCTTTTGGAGGTGACTTGGCCACCCTTAAATGGCCGGATTGAGAGTAGTCGTAATCATATTTTTGCGCATTTTCTTGCCTAATTGGGGTTGGCTAGCCACCCCTTGGTTTCGGTCACCCCCAAGTACCCAACAAGCCACCCCTAAGGGACCAAATAGGGGTGGTCGTAGCAAGCCCCTTGCCCATTTGGGGTTGGCTAGCCACCCTTTGGTTCCAACCACCCCCAAGTGCCCAACAATCCACCCCATGGCCTATGGGGGGGTGGCACACCACCCTCAAATGGCCAAATGGGGGTGGCCGAGTCACCCCTAAAGGGGGTGATGACTCGGCCACCCCTAAATGGCCAAATTGGAAGCGGTCGTAGTAACCTTTTTGCTCATTTTCTTGCCCATATGGGGTTGGCTAGCCACCCCTTGGTTTCGGCCACCCCCAAGTGTAATACCTCGATAAAAATAAACCTTTTTATTAATCGAAATCTTTTTCGTAAAAGCGGATAACAAGGTATTCAATAAAATTATTTTAACAAGACCAAAAACCCCTGGTGTTAACCTAACAACACCTTGACCCATTAGGAAATAGAAGCCAAATACTAACCCTCTGGAAGTGGATATACGTTAGGTCAGGTGGACGTACGCTTTTGTCTTTAATGCAGACGTACGTAGAGAGACCACCAGATGTACACTATGCAAATAGTACAGAAGACGTACGTAGGACCACACGGACGTACGCTACTTTTTGAAATACCCTCTGATAATACCTAGACGTATGAGACACCTTTTGGACCATTGTGCAATAGCATCGGACATACGTTAGGGTTGGCCGGATATTCGTTGCTTTATCAGGGAGTTGGTGTCGATCTTTCCCTATAAATACCCACCTCCACCCTCATATTTCAAACCCCTTTCCAATCTCCTAGCACACCCTTAGGTTGCCAGAACCCAAACCCTAGCTTGTGAGTAAAAATTGGTGAGAGTGAGCTTCAAATAGAGTTTCCAAGGAAGACAAACCATGTTCATGCTTAGCTTTAGGGTAAGCTTTCCTTTACATTTTAGCACTGTTTTATCTCCTAGTTTTACTTTGATAAGTTTTCCAAGTGTTTATTAAGCATTCTTTAAAAATGATAAAGTTTTCAAAAGATTCTTTCAAATTTTCATTGTGTTTTGGTTCTTTACGTTGCATGTGCTTATATGTTAGCTTAAAAGAGGCATAGAGGTCTATAAATAATGTAGGAATCAAGTGCTGTTTGAAAACTCGAGGTATGTTTAACTCACTGAGTGGACGTATACCATCGAGGCCGAACATACAGTCAGTGGGCAGAGCATTGGTTTTCGAATTTCGAACGTGTACACTTTAGTTTAGCCATATTTCTAGATTTGTAAGACTTAGAGTAATTGTGTCTTGTATCTGTTATAGCAGGATTTAGCTTGATTGAAGGATTCGCTCAAGTGTGCGAGGTAAGTATGTCAGTTGACTGACTAACCACAAGTATGATATGAGCATGCCTATTTTCTGTAAATACTTGGTAGGTGTACTATTAATTAACTATTAAAATGTATCGTATGGGATGGCATCTCGGTACGTGCGGTATAAACGGCCATGAGCTTACTATATAAACTTCATGCTATGGTCAAATGTGTGTTATATGGGGGTTTTGGATCCATTGGTTTCGTGACCATGGTGTAGCCATTCCCAATGGCTTGGTCACTACATTTAGATGTCATTAGTGGTGTGGGCCACTCGAGGTCGGACTCGGTTGTGCTGCTAGTGTTATGTACAGTATGTTGTGCAATAGTTGAAGCATTGGCATTATACTACAGGTCCCTCAAAATAACACAAACCTTACTGAGAATGAGTAATATCTCAGGTAGACCATATATGAGAGTTATGACTTATAATGTATTAGCCTTTTCTTGCATTAAAATATTAGGTAGTTATCGCGGGTATTACACCTCGATCTTTTACTAAAAACCAAACCTTACCAAAAAGGTGTATTAGCGGGGGTAATACCTCTTTTTATTCTTACTCAAAATACACGTTTATTTTCAATAATTGGACTTATGTCATACCCATGTTGTAAGGTTTATTTACTAAGTCGTTAGACTTACATGGTTATTATTCTCTAAGTAATCTGATTTATTATTCTTGGAGTGCCAATGGCTGCTACTGCCTATCTGACTAAGAATTGCTTATGACTACAAGTTTGCCTTTATTGCTTAGTAGCTCAATGTTCTTACTTGATGATTATTAGTTCTTTCAGATTCATTCACCTTCTCTTATATTTACTCTTATAATTCTAGAAGGGTGATTTCCGTTTAGTCACAGTTGGCTTAAATGGGTTAGTTACCAGTGACTCCATTGAATTAGCTAAGGTTAATTTTGGAGGTGTTACACCAAGTGCCGAACAAGCCACCCCCAAGGGGCCAAATTGGGGGTGGCGCAAAACCAACCCCAAACCCTTTAGGGGTGACTTGGCCACCCCCAAATGGCCGGATTGGGGGCGGCCGCAACCAACCTTAAATTTATTTATTTATTTATGTTGGCTTGTTGAATTGAGGACATTTTGAAATTTCTTAAATACTTGGGGTAATTTTAGAAAATTTAGACCAACTATGCATGTGCCTGCCTTGCACATGTACAATTTTTCATCAAAATTGATGTAAATGATTAACGGAGTGGTTACTTTGCAAACTTTTAACCATTAAAGGTTAGATTGCAAATCGAGTGAAACTTTCAAGAATAAAGTATAATTTTCCTATATATATATATTTCTCTAAATTTTCATGCTAAGCTTTCATGTGTTTTGAAAATACATTTTAAAATTTAAAACTTTCAATTAAGGGTATCAAACTTCTAATTTATTTCAATTACTACTTTTGTTAAAATCGGGTGAATCCAAGAAGAATAACTTAGATGAGGAGGTTGCACAAAAGGTGAATTTTGTGCAAACAATACGAACCTGATACCTAAGCCAAATTTAACAAACTTAAGTGTTTTTTTTTAAAAAGCTCAACACACCAAATTATATCACATATCAAATAAAATTAATTTATGTTTTTGAAAAAAAAAAAAACCAAAATTGAAGGGAAATGAAGGGGTGGTTGGCTAGCCACCCCTCTAGGCCTAGGGTGGTTGTGCGGCCATTCCCATGGCCTTGGGAGTGGCTCAAGCCACCCCTGTGCCCACTGGGTGGCTCGGCCACCCCATAGGCTTGGGGTGGCCGCTAGCCACCCAAACGGGCATGGGAGTGGCGAGCCACCCCATGGTTGGGGTGGCCACGCCACCATCCTGATCACTCACTCCTTGGCCATGCCATTGGGAGCCACCCCAAATCCAGATAGCGCCACCCCTTCAGTTCTATTTTTTAATTAATTGTTTATTTTATATAGATTATAATATGGTTGTGTTTTTGTTTCAAGTTAAGTCTAATAAATTTGGATGATGTGTCATCTTCTTATTGGTGGCATGAAGGTGACTTTTGTTCAACAGGTGCACCCAAATTGCTCGAAATCCAAGTAGATTTTGGTTACGAGGGGTCAAGATTAAAAGATAATTTTGGACAAATATTAAATAATATAACTAACAAAATTATAAACAATTCAACAAAATTTAACTATTGTTTAAAATATATAAATATAACTTACAATTTATTTTATCACGCATATTGTTAATTTATTCCATTGTTGTTGATGTGTTGATTTAAAAGAGCAATCTAGGTATATATAAAAGCTTATGTGGGCATTTTTATTATTTGATAATAAATTTAAAAATAAATCAATGTAAAAATTTAATTATGTACCAGAATTTTTGCAAGATATAAAAATTGTCCAAAAGGAAATAACTTTTTGCTTTGTTTTAAGCAAATTGTTTCAATCTACACTTCTCATTTATTGTCGAAATTATTTTAAGCTTAAGCAAATTTGAAATCCAATTAAGTTCGCAAATCACACTACAGTTTCGCAAGTGTTTTTGTTTGCAATTTGGATATTGAAACTTTAGATTTTCATGTGGACAATAATGTTGAAACATTGAGATATTATTATGACTAGATCGAATGAGACTCAATTCTACCAAATCATTTTATTTTAAAGGCATGCTAATTTGGGTGTAAGTTTGAATGGCTTAAAAATTTATTTAATACTCAAAAAATTCGTTTGAAGAAAATAATACCCATTTGATAAAAAAATTTAAAAACACTTTTAAGGATAAAAAACCTAAAAATAATCGCAACGTACCTTTTAATTTAAAAGCTCCATTTTTTAAATACAAAGAGAAACATACTCTACAAGTTCTTAATTTAAAAAGGAAAAAAGGAAAAGAATAGAAAACTATGAAACACGCAACAAAGTCAACAAGTCCTTTCCCCTTGTTTTGTAGTTCGCTGGTTTTTCTATATATGGTCCGTTTACAAAAAAAAAAAAAAAAAACAACGAAAAGATAATAAATTTAAAAGCCAACATGAAACATGTGTTTTGGTGATCTTTCAGGCTAACTTTATTAAAACGGTGTGTTTTGTAAAGAGAAATTCAAAGCTGCGTTTTGTTCGTCTTCTTCCTGTTCATTAAGAGTCAAAATGTTAACCTACAATCTGAAACTTGAAAATCAGAAATGTTGGAAGCATGTCTCAGTCCTCCCCCTACCTCATGAACAGGCGAACGAATCTTCCTCTTCACTTTCCCTTCCCTTGTGGGACATGTCAATATATATATATATATATATATATATTCCCCAAAATAGAATCCTCAAAGCCAAAGAGAGAGAGAGACAGAAATGGGTTATACTAAGGTACTTCTGGGTGTGGTCCTAGCCTCTGCTCTGGCCATCACATCAACCGCTCAGCCACTGGCACCATTCAAATGCAGCGACCGTGAAGTGCACCGCCCTGATCGACTACGTGTCCCCCAGAAAGACCACCCTCTCCGCCATCCAGGACCTCTTCCAAGTCAAGAAGCTCCGCAACCTCCTCGGCGCCAACAACTTCCCAAGCACCACCTCAGAAAAGCAGACCATCCATGCGCAGCAGAAGATCAGAATCCCCTTCACCTGCGCCTGCTCCAACGGCACAGGTCTCTAACCCCAGCCTCGTCTACACCGCTTTCGGCGGCGGTGGGTTGTACCACATCGCCGCCGAGGTGTTTTCTGGACTGGTAACATTAAATCATCCCGTTAAACTTTAATTTTTAATTTAATACTATTATATTCATCTTAGTTAATGGTTTTAATTAATTGATATTTAATAGGTAACGTACCAAGAAATCGCGGCCGTTAATGGGTTGGCTGATGTGAACAAGATTGAGGTGGGGAAGAAGCTGAGGATCCCACTTCCGTGCAGCTGTGATGACGTGGATGGGGTGAAGGTCGTCCATTATGGACACCTAGTGGATGCTGGGAGCACGGTGGAGGGCATAGCGGAGCAGTATGAGACCACGTCGACTACTCTGTTAAGCCTCAATCAGATGACTAATGCTAGCGACCTTAAGGCCGGTCAAGTTCTTGATGTCCCCCTCAAAGGTGTCTTTTTGGACAGAAATTTCTTTTATACTATTTTGGAGAAAAAAATTTTCAATCTATTTTAATAAGTGTCAAGTTTTATCTAATATATCAAAGACAAATGTTTTCTTTAAAGGTAATTTATTACTATTTTACTAACCTAGAAACTTAAACATTGATTTTTTTAAAATTCATCATTTGAATTGGAGAGTGTCTAGTTAGTTATATTTGAGAGATATCTTTATTTTTTTTCATTTTTTTTATGGGATAAAAATACTCATTCAATATAATTAATTGGATATTCTTTGATTCGAATGAATTGAAGATGATACGTACTAATTTTGTTAGATGACACTTGACACTTCTTAGGATAAGTTGAAATAAATTTTCTCTAAACCAGTTTGAAGAAAATTTGTGTCCTTTATTTTTTGTTTTTTCAAAAATGTCTTCATAAATGCAAGTGAAAGGTGGACATTTCAAAGTGTACTCAAAGATGGTAAGTTTAAATTAAGGTATGATTGCAAAAGTAATGAAACCCTCGTTAATATTAGGATAATGATATATTTTAGCTTGTTCTTATTTGACATAAGATTTTATTGGATGTATACTTCCTATATTGTATATGTGGGACTTTTTTTGGCTTTAATTTTTTGTAGGTTTCTTTTATTTTGCCCTGTTTGTCCATAACTTGGGTTATATGATTAATTTGTAAAAACATTTGGCTTGATGGGAAATTTTGACTTCATTCATAATCAAGAGACTGGAGTTTGTTGTTATAACTTACTAGCTTAGAGCCCGCGCTATGCGCCGGGTTATTTTATATATATATATAATTAAGTCGAAAAATCTTTAAAAGATTATAAACAACAAATTTTATTTTTCTCTTAATTAATTTAGCTACCAAAATTACAAATATTCATAAGATCATTTTAAACCATAGTTTTACTTAATAGCATAAGCCCACATATCCAATAAATTTAAAAATTCATAAATTTTATTTCTTATAAATTGAAACATGTTAAATATTTGTTTCCATGCATATATGTAGTTTAAAATGAAATATAAAGGAAAAAAATTCAAAATAAAAACCTAGATTAATCAATTATAGAAAATGATTGATTACATTATATTCCAACAATGATACCACTTCTCCTCCACTACACAATCCATTGTGGTAAACTTTTGTCTTTCAAGAGTTGAAGCTTTCTTTTCATAAACAAACTTTTTGAGAAATTTTACCATTACACTGGCAAAAATAAAGAAATATTCTAAAATATATGAGTATGTTGATATCTGATTACAGTTATGTTTACTAATTTTGTAAACAAAAGAAGGTTGGTAATTTAATTTTTTTAAAATACTAATATAATAAAAAAGAACTATCTTTTTGGTATCTTTTTCTCAGTTCCAATAAAATCCACAAATATAAGAAAATGAAACTAATTTTAAGACATACTGAAAAGGAAAGGCAAAAAAATCTACAATTGAAAATTGAATATGAAATATATTGGAAAATTGAGTTCTACAAAAAGAAACTCTCACTATTATTTCATGAATTCAATGTAAAATTTACAAAAGAAAAGTAATCATTTGAATAAAAAATAATATATAAATTAAAAAAAGGGTCAAAAAAAAAGAACAAAAGAACCGGAAATAAAGATTAAAAAATGAAAATATTAATATGCAAAAAAAACAAAAACAAAAACAAAGCAAAAATTTTAGTATAATTTTTCATTGAGAAATAAAGATTAAAAATTGAAAAGAACTATTATAGGAAAAAAATATAAAAAGAAAATAGCTACAATATAATTTTTATTGAGAAACAATGAATAGAATCTCTCTTTCTTGTCTTTTATTCGAATTGATTGATATAAATAGAAAGTGAAAGAAAAAAAATAAAAAATATAAGGGACAAAACAAAAATGGAAGAACATAAGCAAAAATAAAGATAAAAAAAACATATAAAATGACAATACTAATATAATGGAAAAATAATTTTTTTTTTCAACCATCCTTCATGTATATAAAAGAAAATGAAAACTAATTTTAGTCATACAGAAAACAAATAAAAAAATTATAATTGAAAATTTGAGTGAAAATATATTGAAAAATTAAGTTTCTACAAAAAGAAACTCTCACTATTATTTCATGAATTCAATGTAAAATTTACAAAAATAAAATTAATTATTTGAATAAAAATAATATATAAAGGAAAAAAGAAAAGAAAAAAAAAAAGAAAAAAAAAAAGAAAAAAAAAAGAAAAAAAAAGGAATGAAAATATGAAAATAACTATTCTAAAACAAAAACAAAACAAAAAAAAAAGTTTTAGTATAATTTTTCATTGAGAAACATTGACTGGAAAATTGAAAATAATTGTTATAGGAGAAAAAAAAAAGAAACAAAATAACTATAGTATAATTTTTCATTTAGAAACAATGAATAGAAACTCTTTCTCTTGTCTTTTCCAGAATTGATTGATATAAAATAGAAAGTAAAAGAAGAGAAAATTAAAAAATAAAAAAAAAAATATAAGGGACAAAACAAAATAAAAACAAAAAAAAAAAATTATAGATTGAAAATTGAGTGAAATATATTGAAAAAATTGAGTTTCTACAAAAGAAACTCTCTCACTATTATTTCTAATTCAATGTAAAAAATTACAAAAATAAAATTAATTATTTGAATAAAAAATAATATATAAATTAGAAAAAAATAAGGGTCAAAACTAAAAATGGAAGACCATAAGCATTGGAAATAAAGACAAAGACAAAAAAAAAAAAAAAAAAAAAAAAAGGAAAGAAAATATGAAAATAACTATTCTAGCAAAAAAGAAAGAAAAGAAAAAAAAAAACTATAATATAATTTTTCATTGAGAAACATTGACTGGAAAATTGAAAAATAATTGTTATAGGAAAAAAAAAAAAAAGAGAAACAAAATAACTAT
This sequence comes from Carpinus viminea, assembly GCA_013348765.1. Classification (NCBI taxonomy): domain Eukaryota; kingdom Viridiplantae; phylum Streptophyta; class Magnoliopsida; order Fagales; family Betulaceae; genus Carpinus; species Carpinus viminea. The sequence goes on along the minus strand of CP054669.1, from coordinate 13,179,201 downwards.
AGTATAATTTTTCATTTAGAAACAATGAATAGAAACTCTTTCTCTTGTCTTTTTCCAGAATTGATTGATATAAAATAGAAAGTAAAAGAAGAGAAAATTAAAAATAAAAGAAAAAAAAAAATATAAGGGACCAAAACAAAATGAAAAAACATAAGCAATCCGAAAATAAAGATAGAAAAAATATAAATGACAATACTAATATAATGTAAAATAAATATTCTAGCAAAAAAGAAAAGAAAAGAACCGTAGTATAATTTTTCATTGAAAACAACGATTGGAAACTCTCTATATTTCTGTCTTTTCTTAAATTAAGTGTGAAATTTAAAAGAAACATTGAGATATAAATAGAAAGCAAGCGAGAAAAGAAAAATAAACACAAATAAAGAATTTAAACTTTTGTTTTCCTTATTAAGATATCAATTAAATGCATTCCAAATAAAACTCATACGCTTTTAATTGTCTCACATTGAAATATAAAGAGAAAGCGCAAGAGAAGATAAAAGAAAAAAATAAAGAGAGATAATTTGTGAACTTTTGTTTTCTTCATTAAGACAATTAAATATATTACAAATAAAACCCTTATGTTTTAATTGTCTCACTAAAAGGCTAAAATCTAAAACATCAATTCTAGGCAAGAGAATTTGTGAACCTTTTGTTTTTTCATTAAGACAATTAAATATATTACAAATAAAACCTATACGTTTTAATTGTCTCACATTAAGATAAAAGCATAAAGTAAGAGAAGATGAAAATAAAATTAGATAAAGAGATAGAAAGAGAGAATTTGAAAACCTTCGCTTTTCTTCATTTAGACAATTCAATGCATTACAAATAAAATTCTTATGTTTTAATTATCTCATTAAAAGGCTAACATTTATTTTCTTCTCTTAATTAACAATTTAGCTACCAAAATTACAAATATTCATAAGATCATTTTAAACCATAGTTTTACTTAATAGCATAAACCCACATATCCAATAAATTTAAAATTCATAAATTTTATTTCTTATAAATTGAAACATGTTAAATATTTGTTTCCATGCATATATGTCGTTTAAAATGAAATATAAAAGGAAAAAATTCAAAATAAAAACCTAGATTAAACAATTATAGAAAATGATTGATTACATTATATTCCAACAATGATACCACTTCTCCTCCACTACATAATCCATTGTGGTAAACTTTGTCTTTCAAGAGTTGAAGCTTTCTTTCATAAACAAACTTTTGAGATATTTTACCATTACATCAAAAATAAAGAAATGTTCTCAAATATATGAGTATGTTGATATCTAATTAGTTATGTTTACTAATTTTGTAAACAAAAGAATGTTGGTAATTTAATTTTAAAAAATACTAATCTAATAAAAAGAACTATCTTTTGGTATCTTTTCTCAGTTCCAATGAAATCCACAAATATAAGAAAATGAAATAATTTTAAGACATACGAAAAGAAAGGCAAAAAAATCTACGATTAGAAAATTGAATGAAATATATTGGAAAAATTGAGTTTCTTAAAAAAACTCTCACTATTATTTCATGAATTCAATGTAAAATTTACAAAAGAAAAGTAATCATTTGAATAAAAATAATATATAAATTAAAAAAGGGTCAAAAAAAAAAGAACAAAAGCACCGGAAATAAAGATTAAAAATGAAAATATTAATATAATTGAAAAGAACTATTCTAGCAAAAAAAAAAAAAACAAAGCAAAAATTGTAGTTTAATTTTCATTGAGAAATAAAGATTAAAAATTGAAAAGAACTATTATAGGAAAAAAATATAAAAAAAAATAATTACAGATAATTTTTCATTGAGAAACAACGAATAGAATCTCTCTCTCTTGTCTTTTTTGAATTGATTGATATAAATAGAAAGTGAAAGAAGAAAAAAATATATGGGACAAAAACAAAATGAAAGAACATAAGCAATCAAAATAAAAAAATAAAAAAAACATATAAAATGACAATACTAATATAATGAATTTTTTTTTCAACCATCCTTCACGATATAAAAGTAAAAGAAACTAATTTTAAGACATACAGGAAAAAATAAAATAAATTATACGATTGAAAAATTGAGTGTGAAATATATTGAAAAATTGAGTTTCTACAAAAGAAACTCTCTCACTATTATTTTATGAATTCAATGTAAAATTTACAAAAATAAAATTAATTATTTGAATAAAATATAATATTTAAATTAGAAAAAATAAGGGTCAAAACAAAAATGGAAGAGCATAAGCATTGGAAATAAAGAAAAAAAGATCGAAAATATGAAAATAACTATTCAAGCAAAAAAAGAAAAAGAAAAAAAAAAAAAACTATAATATAATTTTTCATTGAGAAACATTGATGAAAATTGAAAATAATTGTTATAGGGCAAAAAAAAAAAAAAAAACAAAATAACTATAGTATAATTTTTATTGAGAAACAATGAATAGAAACTCTTTTCTTGTCTTTTCGAATTGATTGATATAAAATAGAAAGTAAAAGAAGAGAAAATTAAAAACAAAAGCAAAAAAAAAATATAAGGGACCAAAACAAAATGAAAACATAAGCACCAAAATAAAGATAGAAAAATATAAAATGACAATACTACTATAATGTAAAATAAATATTCTAGCAAAAAAAATGAAAAGAAAAGAAAAGAACCGTAGTATAATTTTTCATTGAGAAACAACGATTGAAACTCTCTCTACATTTCTCTGCCTTTTCCGAATTGTGAAATTTACAAAGAAACATTGAGATATAAATAGAAAGCAAGTGAGAAAAAGAAAATAAACACAAATAAAGAATTTGGGAACTTTTGTTTTCCTCATTAAGATATCAATTAAATGCATTCCAAATAAAACTCATACGCTTTTAATTGTCTCACATTGAAATATAAAGAGAAAGCAAGAGAGGAGTTATTTTCAAAAAAGAAAAAGAAAAAAGAAAGCAAGTGAAGATAAAAGAAAATAAAGAAAGAGAATTTATGAACCTTTTGTTTTCTTCATTAAGACAATTAAATATATTACAAATAAAACCCTTATATTTTAATTGTCTCACTAAAAACTAAAATCTAAAACACCAATTCTAGGCAAGAGAATTTGTCAACCTTTTGTTTTTCATTAAGACAATTAAATATATTACAAATAAAACCTATACGCTTTTAATTGTCTCACATTAAGATAAAAGCATAAAGTAAGAGATGAAAAGAAAATTAGATAAAGAGATAGAAAGAGAAAATTTAAAACCTTTCGCTTTTCTTCATTTAGACAATTCAATGTATTACAAATGAAACTCCTATGTTTTAATTATCTCATTAAAAGGCTAACATTTAAAACGCCACATGTCGCAATTCTAGGTACTTTCTAATATGACTGATTGAGGACACGTGTCGCAATTCTGGGGTCTCTCCGAGCAAAAACTCGGCTTTTATATATATATATGATAACAAAACAATGTCACAAATATAACTAAGAATTTTTTCAATCCATCTTCAATTCATCTATGACTTGTCTAATTGTTGCTCCTGCCAACCCGTGCGCCAAAAAAATAGCATCTCTTCCAATATATATGGCTAATCTACCAGTTGTGCATCAGATTGAGCACTCCTCAAGTGTCTTTTACTAGTTGTCCATGTCTACTCCAGTTTCGTCCCACGAAGTTCATAGCCTTCACTACAAGAGCCTTTTTGAAACTTTTTCCCGCAGGCTCCTAACACATGCACTGCATAAGGACGTTAATTTCCATAATATTTGTGCAGTATTTTTACTATCTAAACTACCAATAGGGCAAGAAAATTCCTTAACTATACATCTTTTCTGCAGATTATCCTTAACTAAATATTTTGCACATTGGAAATAATCCCATGATCTTTTACTTCGAGAGAATTAGGCTAGATCATGCATAAAAATAAAGCACAACATATATAGGTGCAGCACTTACGTGGTAATTCAGAAACTCCTTTAAGTGTATTGATGAACCTTCAAGTTTTCATTTTTATTACAAATTAAAGATGACCGTGAGTTTGGGCTTACCAAAAAACTTTCTCAATTGCTTGAGAAAACTAGAAACATATACTTTGAGAACAACGTACGTGTTCTACAAACATCAAGATTGAAAGACTTGTGTCTCTCTCTTTCTCAATCATATATATAGTGTCTTTTTGCCTTCACTAGGGACCTCCATCCATTTTCCGTTGTCATCCTCGTGACTCCCCTCCACCTTCACCGGTCTTCTGTCTTCCACCTTATGGCTCTGCTCTCGGCGGGGATACCACACGATTCTCCTTGGCATGCATCACCTACATGCACCACCTCTACAGCAAATCCATGGTCCCATGGCTCTTTTCCAAAGACCATATTTGGTATTTCAAATTTATCAGATTCGGATATGAGTTTCAACAAAACCTAATTCAGTTGGGGTTCAAACTCACCGTCCTAGAATGTGATCTCGCAACTATTGTACATATTTTTCTTAGTCTCACTAGTATCCTCGAAAGCTGGTAAGGAGTTAAGTCTTTTAGGGTTTTCTCGTTAGTTCCCTCGGATAGTTTTATCCATCATATGTGGAGGCAACTTTCATTGGCTGCATTCCTCTTAGACTTCCACATTTTTGGTCTCCCTCTGAAGCAGTAATTAATGTGCTAGTTGTCGGTTTAGATTGCTTTTTTCTGTTGATTTGCTTGTGTTTGGTTATGTTTTCTGTTGTCGTTGTTATCTGTTGATACATGTAATTAAGGATAACACGTGATTTAAAGGTTAAAAGTAAGTGGAAGTATATGATGCTCAAATGCTTAATTATTTGCAGCTTGTACACCCAGTACTGTGAGCAGCAACTCCTTGGACTTCCCTTTTCTTGCTGCCAAAGACACTTATTTTTTTACCGCTAGAAATTGTATTAAGTGCACATGTGGCCCGGCCAACAACTACACCTCGTAAGTGTGAAATTGAATGCATGGCTCTTAATTAATTAATAGGGAAAAGTACTATTTACCCCATGAAGTTTGCAGTGATTTTTAATTCGATCATCAAAGTTTTAATTTTCTTAATTGACTCTCCAAAATTTTAATTTCTTTCAATTCAGCCGCTTGATTTTTTTTTTTTTTCTCAAAATGCCCTCAAAAGTGATTCCGGCGAACAATGAACAGTGATTCCAGTAAATTATTGCCGGAATCCAGCAAAATCTGGCCGGATTCTGGCGAAACCTGAAACTATTTTTTTTTTTTACCTGATTCTAAACTCGTCAAAGAAGAGTTTAGGGGCCAGGAGCATGGCGTCGGAGAACTAGATTTCGTCGGATTCCGACGAATTTGTGGGATTCCGGCCAATTTTTCAGATTTCGCCGGAATCATTGTTCATGATTCGCCAGAATCACTATTGAGGGCATTTTGAGAAATAAAATCACTGTTGAGGGCATTTTGGAAAAAAAATGTCTGAATTGAAAGAAATTAAAACTTTGAGGGAGTCGATTGAGAAAATTGAAATTTTGGTGGCCGAATTGAAAATCGCTGCCAACTTCAGGTGGGTGAACAGTATTTTTCCCTAATTAATATTATTTTTGTGTGTTTTCCTTCTTGTTGGTGGCTTTGATCTGCAGTTTCTAAATTCATATGATTTTGGTGAGGCCAGACTACAATGCAAGCCTTCTGGACTAAAACCATTGTCCAACTGGATGACATGCCCTGCCATGCAATGTGAAGGGGAAGGCAATCCATACATTGGCAACGTAACATCTTCAGGGTGTACCTAAACAACCTGCGCGTATAGTGGTTACGACAACCAAACAATATTTACGAGCCTTGTCACAGACTCCACTTGTCCAGGTTGGGCCAATTTACTATCTTGCCTGCAGTGATCATTCGATTTTCTGTACGAAAAATTATTGGTGTTAATAATTAATGTGCCTATATATTTATATTTTTTATATTCACCTACAAATTAATAGATTAACTATTAGATTTGTAAAGTTTACCATTAACTTATGTTAGGTCCATAAATCTAATGGTTAATTTGTAAAATAGGATAGAAAAAAAATATTGACACCAATCATTTCTCTTTTCTATATTCACCCAAATGCATATATATATATATATATAGATTTGTTAGTGGTTAGAGTATGTGTATATGTTCTTTCTATGCAATCTGGATTAAATTTTGATCTCTCCACAAAAACCGGTAATCTTGGCTAATTATGCAATTGAACTAATTGAGAAATGAGAATTTGTGCATTTCTTTTGTGATATTCAATTCTTTCACTTATAAATTAATGATTATATAAATAACCAAACTAGCTCTTATATATATATATATTGTAATTTAAATCTAAAAATATTTTTGCAAAAGCGTATTAAAAAAGAATATCAAAAAACTATAAATAACAACAATAATAAAAAGAAATAAACGAAAGTTAGAGAAGAATTCATTAAATTCAAACAACGTACTGTTGTTTTCTATCATATGGTAGTTAACGGTTGGGTGGATCAAATTAGACTGATGTGAAACAATAAAAAACTGTCATAAAATGTTACTTGTTACAGATTTAGCTACCCCAACACCATTTTATATATTAATTATTTTTTTTAGCCTACTTTTAATATATTAACCATTGTTAGTGAAATTTTTGCATAGCAATTGAATGTATATGCACCCAAGTATGACACTGCTAAAAAGTTTTGGTTTATTTAACAATTTTAGTCTCCCTAAAACTATTTAAAATGTTAACTTTTGGTTTTTGGGAAGATCATATTATTATTCTGAGTATTCTATTTAACATTTTTTTCCCTATATGGAAGTTGTACCGCCGCCACCATTGTCTCCTACTCCACCAGCAAAAGGTATGGTCCTCATTTTCCTCCTTTAGTTTTAGTGTATATAAAGGAAAATGTTACGAGTAATAAATTTTTTTTTAATCAAAATATGAAATAAATTTTTTGAGAATCTTACAAAGGATTTTTACAAAATAATCCTTACAAACACATGTGGCAAGGAAAATGACAAAAATCTCCTTTGTAAGTCTAGCAATTCTCAAATTTTTTTTACCATTTCATTAGTAAAATGAGAAATACAAATTATGATAAATTTAAAATTTTGAATGCTTTACTGAGAGGGATTTGTGGCATTTGCAGGAATGCCAGGAAAGAACAGTAACTCATCTCGAACAATCATTATAGTTGTGGCAGCTATTGTTTTTGTGGTTTTTGTAATATGTGTTGGTATCTATTTAAGAGTGAAAAAGCGAAGGAAGAAAATTGAAAGTAAGTTAAAAATTGGGCTTCTTGCATATTCATTAAGATTTCAATTCTATAAAATATAAAATAAATATCTAATTATATATATATATAAGCTCCATTTGTTTCGTAAAACAATTATTAAAAATATTTTTGTATTTTTGAGTGTTTGGTGCAACAGAAAATGATAATCAATGAAAAATATTTTGATTTGACCAAAAATTTCTTTAATTTTAAGAAAATGGTTTATATTTTGAAAACTATAAATCTTTTTTTGAGTTTTAGCATCTTATTTCCGAGACTCAATCAGACCTAGTTAGCCACCGCTGACTCCGCTAGGACTTGGTCGAAACTCATTGGGTCTTTGCCAGGACCTGATTGGGACTTGCGGGGACTTGGCCCAGCCATTGTTGAGACCCAATTGGGACTTGCTAGGACCCAACTAAACTATCGTCAAGACTTCGCTAGGACTTGGTCAAGATCGTGCTCGGACTTGGTCGAGACTTGCGGGACTTGACTAGGTCATCGCTAGGACTTAGTCAGGACATTATCGTAATTTTTGAAGTTTAATATGATTGAATGATATATATATATATATATATATATATATTGTGATTTTTCGTACAAGCCAATCATCAAAAAATATATTTTGTGTGATGAAAAATATTTTATGTCAAAAGAAATAGAGCATTAAGTTAGTTCTACGCAATATTGTGATTTTCCGACAAACCAAACATCAAAAATATTTTTAAATGTGCGATAAAAATATTTTACGTCAAAACAAATGAGCATTAAGTTAGTTCTACACAATATTGGGTATAAAAATTAAATTGATTTCAAGGTACAAATTTGTTTGAGATAATGATGGAAGATTAACAAAGATCCTCTCATGATTTCTGCTCATTAATGATCTTGGAAGAGTATATGATTCAGTAATTAGTGGTGGATAATCCATATATTAATGTTTTATGCACATACTTAAAGTTGCATCAATCTTCTTTAAGCAATGCATTTATGTATCTAATTTGGATGTTTGTACTTGTTCCACATATGAAGTTGTGGATGAAGTTATCAGTTCTGAATCATTGCAATTAGAGTTGCCACAAAGAATTTTTCAGATGCAAATAAACTTGGGCAAGGTGGATTTGGTGTTGTTTACAAGGTAATTTGGAAGCATCATATAACATATCACTCTTTGTCATAACAAATTAAGTCCTTAATCTTGGATTTTTTTTTAAAATTTTTTTTCTCTTATGAAGTGTTACATACTTACACATAATATATTCAATATGCTTTTCTTCAGGGTATGCTACCAAATGAACATGAAATAGCTGTGAAAAGATTGTCTAGTGATTCCAAACAAGGTTATCAAGAATTTAAGAATGAAGCCTTCCTAGTGGCCAAGCTTCAACACCGTAATTTAATTAGGCTCTTAGGTTTCTGCTTGGAAGGAAATGAAAATCTTCTCATCTATGAGCTCATGCCTAATGCAAGCCTCGATCACTTCCTATTTGGTATGGTTACAAAATGTTTGCTTAAATGTTGGATTCTACTCGTAATGTTTTATAGTAATGCTGTATATCACACCAATATCCCACCCATATCCCACTATATTGATGTGGCATTGCCAATTTATTGGTGGATTTATTTTTCTTTCATTAAAAAAAGGTGGATTCACAATGCCATGTTAGCATAATAGGATATTGGTGTGGTATATAATTGTAATCAATGTTTTATTTTAGATTGCGTGTCTTGTTGAACACAATTGGATATATCTTTGTTCACTAGATTGATAAACTTGAAGGAATATGTAGATCCAAATAAACGTTTACATTTGGATTGGGAGAGGCGCCACAAAATCATAGTAGGCATTGCTCGAGGGCTTCTTTATCTTCATGAAGATTCTCAATTCCGTATTATACATCGAGATCTCAAAACAAGTAACATTTTATTAGATTCAGAGATGAATCCCAAAATTTCAGATTTCGGCATGGCTAGATTGTTTGTACTAGATCAAACTCATGGAAATACGAGAAGAATCGCCGGAACTTAGTGAGTATCCTAACAAAATCTAAACAAAATTAACTATAAGATTGTATGCATGCTTTGTATTATCTATATTTTATTGTCTCCTATATACTAGCTAGTATCAATCAAGAGCTAAAATTTGGAAAAATTGTTAAAAGATCTATTTCCATTCAAATAACAAGATCATCTTGTAGTGGATATATGGCTCTAGAATACGCAATGCAAGACTCTTCTCAAGAAAATATGATGTTTTCAGCTTTTGTATTAGTTTTGGAAATGATATCGGGCAAAAGCAAAGTTATTTCCGTATAAGAGGAGATGTAGAAGATCTTCTTAGCTATGTAAGTACATATTATCTCTGCGTATTAGTGCATGTTAATACACAAGACATTGATAGATAGAACAAAATTTTTTGCATTGATATAATGCTTGCCCATGTAATTATCTTGAAGGCATGGCGAAATTGGAGGGAAGGCACATCATCAAATATCATTGATCATACATTGAGAGCTAGTTCAACATATGAAATAATGCGATGCATCCACATAGGATTGCTGTGCGTTCAAGAAAATGTAGCTGACAGACCAACTATAGCTTCGGTCACTTTAATGCTTAATAATAATATCACTTTATCGGTGCCCTCACGGCCTGCATTTTTTATGCACACCACCGTTGAATGAAACATAGCACCAGAAGGCTTCTTCCAAGCAGCAACAAATGAGGCCTCAATCAGTGAGTTATATCCTCGCTAGTGTTTGATGGGAACTAGCATGGCTATGTAATAGAAGATGAGTGTATTCGATTTAAGGCCATTCCCCTTCCCTTGTGTAGACATGTCAAAAAAAAAAAAAAGGAAAAAAAACGCCATACCTAGCATTCTGCTCGAGATAAAATTTGATTTTACTTTAAAAAATAATAATAATAATAAAATTGAGACAGCTCTCATTTGTCCAATGGAGCAAGCAAAAGAAGAAAAGAGGCCCATATACACTATTGTGTTTTGCGGGTTGGCTAGGCCCATATCCATGTTAGATTAACCCAATCAGGGAGCAAGAGCTTGTAGGTGTACCCCATATGGCGGCTACAACTAGATGCTCTTTTGGTTATTTTAGCTGTAAATAAGCCTCATCTTTTTGCTATTTGGTTTTTTGCTCCTATTGTTTTAGATTTGAGACTTGAGCTCTCTTCCTTTCAAAGCTAGAATGCTTTGAAATTTTTTAGATGTGCCAACTTTCGTGAACATGACTTAGTTAAATGGGCTGCTACCCACCTTGTGTTTGGTAGCATTTCCTTAGGTTCCTCCATTCTCTCTTCCATCAGGATCAAGAATGGGAAGGATTCTCCTTTGTAGTCCCTTCTCTTCTTCCATTAGAGAAAAAAAATAAAATAAAATAAGGGACCTACCTACACACACGTCGGTCTATGTGGCAAACATATCCTAAGATTCGGCTTTCTGGCCAACTACCCAACTTAGATCCTGTGAATGGAGACACGCATGATAGAGAGAGCCATCCAAATGAGACATTATTGTTTTCTATAAATAGCATATTCTAAGACCATTCCTTTTTTTTTTTCCCAAAATAAAAACATTCATGAATACTTTAAATACAAAATACTTTTTAGGTCTGATTAAATGCGCATTTGATGGACCTAAAAGTATGTTTAATACTCAAAAAATTTCGGTTGAAGAAAAAAGTATGCAGTTTGATAAAAAAAATTAGAAGCGCTTTTAAGGGTCTAAAAAGTTTAAAAATAACTAAAACGCACCTTTCACAAAACGCTAAAAAATGAAGCTTTTGCCAAAAAAACTCTTTTTTGACTTCAAAGTTTTATTTTTCAAACACAATTTTAAACATGCTCTTCAAAAAAAAAAAAAAACCATTAAAATACAATATATTTCCCATATTACTGGATAAGGTTTGAGTTTTGTGGTTGATTTGAGTGTGGATCAGTTCAAATGCTGAGAGTTTATCCATGTATCAATACAATATAATCACAAAAAGAAACTATTTATCGGTTTCATTTTATTTTTACATGTCCGCATAAGAAGGGGAGAAAAGATTTGAACTAGTGACATTACTGACCTTTGCTTCATGAAATACAATCCTCAGCCAATTGAACTCTTTTTTTATTTTTTATTTTTTATGAAATGACCGATTAAACTACCCTTTAGAGACTTATCGATTTTATTTTACCGTATACATGTTGTCGATATGGTTTATGTCATAAATTATAATAGTCAATAGACTAAGTCCGTTAATTTTATCACATTCAATTCACATCGATTAAAATTACCATTGTAATTTTTTTTTTTTGAGAGAATACTGATAATTTCATTAATCAAAGACAATGGTTTCAGCCATTACAATTTCCCTAATACAAGGGGGAATCGTTGTGAGCCAAATCTGATTTACGTCTAAAGAGACAGCCATTTTTGCAAGCTTGTGTGCAGCTTCATTGCCAGTTCGTCCTACGTGTCATAGTTCCCACATTCTGCAGTCTGATAACAATACCTTCACCTCTTCCAAAATCGCCCTATATCTAGAGCCGCTTCTTCCCTCTTTCTTCATAGCCTGAATTACTTCAAGGGAGTCTCCTTCTAGTGTGAAAGCCGTAAGACCCAACTGCCCCACCAACCTTGCCGCCATCCATAATGCCACTGCTTCTGCCATCGTTGATTCACACACATAGGGCCTCGTCGCACATTGTGTTGCTACCACTCCACCGGAATGATCCCGAATCATTACTCCAACGCCCATCATCTTCTTCTGTTTATCAACAGCAGCATCCCAATTTAGTTTTACCATCCCCCTAGCTGGTGGTTTCCAGCTTGCCACATCTTGCTGTCTAGAACCACGTGTCTCACGTTTCTTCCCATCTGTTACCTGTCTATGAAATTCCAACTGTTCACTAGCAATTGTGAAGACCCTCTTCGGAGGGATAAACTCCCCCTCAAAGACCAACTTATTCCGTCTTAGCCAAATCTGACGGGCTATGACAGCAACCAATTCAAAATCGTTTACCTCCAATTTTTCCAAAAGCTTCATCAAAACAATCCGGAAATCCACCTCCTCACTACAACACTTCTGGATACATGCTTTGCATTCTGACCAAACATCTCTTGCAGCGGCGCAACTCCATAAAATATGTCCCACCGTCTCCACCTCCAATCCACAAATTGGGCACAAGGGATCGTCTGTAATTCTTTTTTTAAACAAATTCTCCTTTGTGGGAAGAATATTATTATAGACTTGCCATAAAAATATTCTAACCACCCTCGGTACCTCAATCCTCCATATTTGCTTCCAAAGAGGCATCATACTATTAATCGAAGAGCATCCACATTCCTCTCTAGCACCAAGTTCTTTCGCTAGGTGATACGCACTACGAACAGAGAACTCACCACTTTTATTTCCTATCCATACCACTCTGTCATGTTGCGTACGTGGGCAAATAGCCAATCCACAGATCTTTTCCACCTCCTTTTCCATGAAAACCGCCCTAATTAATGGAATATTCCACCACTGCAAGTCTTGATCAATTAAATCACAAACTCTCGCCTCAGACTCCAAGATGCGAACTGGAGATTGAATAGCATATGTTGTTGGGGAAGGCAGCCATTTATCACCCCAGATTTTAATATTCTCCCCGTTTCCCACTCTCCACACCAACGCCTCCTTAAGCAATGGTTTCGCATTCCAAATGCTCCGCCACACATAAGAAGGCCTTCTACTTAACGGAGACTCTAAAAACGTACCATTTGGATGATATTTTTCCTTCAAAATTCTAGCCACTAAAGAGTCCGGATTTTGAACTAACCGCCATCCCTGTTTTGCTAGTAAAGCGGAATTAAAACATTCTAAATCACGGAAACCCAGTCCTCCAATCTCCTTCGCCTTCCCCATTCTTTCCCAATTCATCCATGCCACCTTACGATCATTTTCCTTATGCCCCCACCAAAATCTTGCCATCATAGCATTAATCTCATTACATAAAGTCTTTGGAACTTGGAACACGCTCATAGTGTAGGTAGGGATAGCTTGTACCACCGCTTTTAATAATATTTCTTTCCCTGCATGTGACAAAAATTTTTCCTTCCATCCTTGCATCATATCCCAAATCCGCCCTTTGATCCCTGAGAGTGAGGAAACTTTGGACCGTCCTATAATCGCCGGTAACCCTAAATATTTCTCATACCTTTGGGTTGAATTGATTCCGGCAATTGATAAGATTTGGCTTCTTATTTCTTCAGTAGTATTACGACTAAAGAACAAAGATGTCTTATACATTCAATTACGCTGAAGCTTTCTCATAATCCACCACCACTTTTTGGATACAATACCACTCCACCTCATCAGCTTTACAAAATAGGACACTGTCATCTGCAAAAAATAGGTGGGTCAATCTCGTTCCTCCTCGTGTCAATGGTAACCCAGATACTCCACCCGCCCTTTCCATTTTATTAATTCCTGTACTCAACCCTTCTGCACATAAAATGAAAAAGTATGGTGATAACGGATCCCCTTGCCTCAGTCCTTTCGAAGGAATAATTTTACCGTGTGGCCTTCCATTTATCAAGACAGAATAAGAAACCGTCTGCACTCAAGTCATTAATAATTGGACCCACCTATTAGAAAAACCAATCCTTTTCATAACATATTCTAAAAAATTCCATTCTACTCTGTCATACGCTTTACTCATATCTAATTTTAAAGCCATGTACCCATCCCTTCCTTTCAAGCGAGTATCCATAGTGTGCAGTGCCTCAAAAGCAACTATTATGTTATCCGTGATCAACCTCCCTAGAATAAAAGTACTCTGATTTGGAGAAATAATTTCCCCCAATATCTTCTTCAAGCGGTTCACTAAAACCTTAGATATAAGCTTATATGTAACATTGCAAAGACTAATAGGACGAAATTCAGTAATATGAGTGGGATTTTTAATTTTCGGTATCAAGGCAATGTATGTTTCATTAATGTCAGCATGAAAATTACCTTCATTGAGGAACTCCAATACGGTTGTACAGACCTCCTTCCGAACTACATTCCATGCCTTTTGATAAAAGCATGCAGCAAATCCGTCTGGGCCTGGGGACTTCAGAGGGCCCATTTGAGATAGTGTGAGATCAACTTCCTCTGCTACAAAGCGTCGCAACAACCACCCATTCATCTCCGGCGTCACCCTAGCCTCAAGACCCTCCAAACATTCCTCAATGCCCACCGTACCCTCCGTTTGGAAAAGCTTTTGGAAAAAATTCACAAAAGCTTGACCAATATCTTCAGGCTTAGTCCACTCCATATTGTTCTCATCCCGAACTTGCTTTATATGATTAATCTTTTTTCCGGTGATTCGCCCAAGCATGAAAGAAGGGTGTATTTCTATCACCATTCTGATACCAGTGTTGTTTGGCTTTCTGCTTCCACTTAGTATCCTCCTGCTCCAGTAATTGATTTATTTCCACTTGTAGTTTTTTAGCCTCCCCTTGTGCTTCGTCCCCTTCTAAATGTTGTAACTGAGTCAATTTCTTTGTCTTCTTTTTAATCAGCTCCTCAATATTGCCATATTTTCTACGATGCCACCACTGAAATCTTGTCTGACACCGCTCCAAATTCCTTCGAATTGCCGCCATAGTCCCTCTTTGATCATTCGTATCTACCCATGACGTCCGTATTATATCCCCACACTCATTATCTATCCACCATTTATCCTCAAACTTAAAACCCCGTCTTCGTCCACCACCCAACTGCAGCTCCTTCATGAAAGTGATTAATAGAGGACTATGGTCTGAAGCCCGTGCTGCAACAACACATACCTCCGCCCCTCTATGCCGTTCACACCAACTATTATTGGCCACCGCTCTATCCAGACGAACTTGTGTAAGTACCCCATTAGCTCGCTTGCCAGACCACGTAAACCTTGGTCCATTGAATCCCAGATCGCCCAAATTACATTCTTCCAAAGCACCCCTAAAATCTGCCATTTGCCCCTCCCTCCGTCTTGCTTCACCTGTTTTTTCCCCTTGATGCGTTATTTCATTAAAATCTCCTACACACAACCAATCATCCGGTGAAAAGGTTTTGAGGTGTTTCAATAAAGCCCAAGACTCCTTTCTTTTTGAACTATCTGGATTACCATAGAAGCCTGTAAGTTTCCAAGGCGGTCCTTCCTGACTTCTCATCACAACGGCATTTATATGCCACTGCGAGTAATTTTGAATCTCTAGTTCGTTTTCTTCCTTCCATAAGAGAGCAACTCCTCCACTTCTCCCAACCGGGCCAACTGCAAACATTCTTGCATAGCCAAGCTTAACTCTAATCCACTCCATTCGTTGTCGATTGCTAAGTGTTTCCATAAGAAACAAAAAGCTGGGTTTCTTATCCTTAACCATTTGGCTAAGGTCCTGAACTGTCCGAGGGTTCCCAAGCCCTCGGCAGTTCCAGCTTATGATACTCATTGGGGCTGGCGGAGCTGCTGCACAGCCTCCGCCTGTACATTACTTTCCCATACCATCTGATCTGCATCTTTCCTTGGCTTCTTTGTTTCCACCTGTCCCACCCTATCCATCACCTCAAGAACTCCTTTTCTTTTCTTTTTTTTCAACCTCTGCAGCTGAGAATGGCCCTCTTGTGCTACTATTCCTCGGGCTTGTCTTTTCCACCTTCTCACGGACCATCTCTTCCTTTCTTCGATTTTTCCCACTACTCCTCCTGTTGCCGTTTCAGTCACACCGGCCACATTATCACCCCCTGCTCTGTTTCTTCCAGTTGCTATTTCGGTCACACCAGCCACACCCCCTGCTCTATTTTTTCCAGATACCATTTTAGTCACACTAGCCATACGATCACCCTCTGCTCTCTTTTCTCCAGTTACTGTTTCAGTCACACCTGCCACAAACTCGCCCCCTACCCTGTTTTTTCCAGTTATGGCCAAAGCTCTTCCATTTACCAGGTTTGACCTATTCTCATCGTTATTGTCGCCATCACTTGTCTCTACGTGCATGTGTGTCACCTCCTTAGTTACGTGACTAGCTTGATTATGCATGGGTACATGATAACTGCCACATTCATCCACCAGCTCCTGTACGACGTGTGCTCTTTCTTTTCCCCCATTCGTGATTCCTCGGCAGGTGTCTCCTTGATTCCTGAAAATTTCGCACCCCATATTGTCCAGCTGTTGATTGGTGCTTCCAGAATCCTCCTTTGTGGCCGTATCTTTGCTTCTTCTGGTATGGTAAGGATATCCTGTAGTGCCGCTTTCGCCCACCTCTTGCCTTCCATGTGACCTAGGGTTTCCATGAGCCAAAGATCTTTCCTTTTCAGTACTTACCTTCCTCCATGACGCGCCGTCAGATTGTCGGGCCCCCTCTGAGAAGAAACCACCACCCAAGCCTCCGCTTGACCTCTTCTGTGGCTCCTCCGCCCTAAGCCATACCCTCCATGCTTTGGTTCCCTCCTCCTCATGCTTTCTTTGAGACTTCTTCGCTGGACAGCCCCTTAAACCATGCAGAATTCGACCACAATTAAAACAGAACAGAGGAAGTCATTCATACTTAAAAGTCACCCAATAATCCTTACCCCCCAATGACAACGCCCTTCCACGTTCCAATCGATTGAACAGGTCTAAAGACACCCGTAACCGTAAACATCTGCCCCAGCCCATTCCATCACCAGCCACATCAACATCTTCCAAACTGCCCAACGATTCTCCGATCTTCGTACCCACCCCTTTATTCATGCAAATAA
Organism: Carpinus viminea; assembly: GCA_013348765.1. Lineage (NCBI taxonomy): Eukaryota > Viridiplantae > Streptophyta > Magnoliopsida > Fagales > Betulaceae > Carpinus > Carpinus viminea. The sequence continues at coordinate 13,162,213 of CP054669.1, read as the reverse complement.
GCAGCATGTCGTGCACCTGAATCCAAAAAGGAGAGTGCGTGAATTTCATCTATGCCGGAGGAACACTCGCATCAAAATCATATAGCACCAGGATTTGACGGTCAAAAGACCATGGCCTCCCCTCCAACACCCTCTTCTTGTCCTCCACATCGTCAAACTCAAACAACCACATGTTGTCCTGCACCTCGTTGAAAATTACAGACCCCATAAGACGCCAAAGACGTGATAGGGAGTCCTTAAAAGCCTCCTTATTGACCCTTTTTTCCTCTCCAATTCGCCCAACCAAACACCTTTCACCCTTCTCTCTATCCGCTGACACTTCGCCCTTCGAGATTTTAATGCCTACTGTTTCACCACCTACAAGAGAGATCCTTCCACACAAAGTCTCCAGATCATCCCCCATAGTCGTGTTTTCAAACCGTCCCTTCACCCTGTTACCGGTAGAAGACTACAAACCTCAACCCTAGTTCCTGCAGAGAGAACCTAGAGAGAAGACTTTTCTCGAGCAAATTACCATTGTAATTTGTAAATTAATATACACAAATGATTTATATAAAATAATATGGCGGTGAGGCCAAAAACCAAACAAAAGTGGAAGGGCATGCACATATATAAGCCTAAAGCCTAAGCCTAAGCCTAAGCCGCCCGCATTCTTCATAGCAAGTGGAGAGGGAGTGTCAGTCTTCTGTCCATGTTGCGAACCTTACGAGGATGATATCCTTCTCGCTGCGATTAAAGCCCTAATTTTCAAAGGAAAGGAAAGGTAAATTCCTTTCTCTCTTTCACAGCTTCTATCCTATTTGTTTTCTCCATTTTCCTTCGCTTTTTCTCTCATTTTTCTTTCCAGGTCACCGAACAGAGGGCTCTGCCAACCTTTTTCGTTTTCTAGCGCCGTTCTTTGCTTTTCCGCGGGACCCTTACGCTCCAAACAGCGTGAAGCAGACGCATTTCCGGTTCCCTACGTTGTTTACTCGTTATAATTTGCTGTAATTGAGGTTTTGTGTCTCACACTCTGTTTTCATATGTGTTTCGATTTTGCTCTCGTTACGCTAATTCTGAACAAATTGAAATGTAAAGCTTTTTATTTTTCATAATTTGTGTGCGTTTTGGGATGTTTTAATTTAGCAAATGCTTCTTTAATAAGTGTTTGAAAAGTTTGGGAATTTTTTTTTTTTTAAATTTTAACTTTGCTGCTCTGTTGGACCATCTTTCGTGTAATTAGAACAATTCTGAATGTTAGAGTGTAATAATTAATCTGATTCTAAAATTTGGCTTGTTTGTTTTTTTTAGTGATTTATTTATTTATTGGGATTTTTAGGCTCTCTTTCTGATTTTGTAAGAAATAACAAGAATTGATAACGATGTCAGCCACCCGATTGAGTAAGGGTCTTATAACGAAACCAACAAGGCCATTATCATCGCGATGTGTCAATGTTCGTAATTTCTTTGTGGGAATTGACAGGAAGGGGATAGGCAATGCAGATATTGTGGGGGGATTCCATTTGTCTTCAAGGCATAGAACACTATTGTCACCGCTGGTGATCCGTCGGAGAAAACCTGGGTTTAATGCGTGTGGTAGTCAGTTGAATTCAGATTGTGATGTGGAAGAAAGATTGGCTGTAGGGGAAGAAGAGCTCTTGAGCAGTTCAGGGGAGGACTCTACTCCGTAAGAACTTAATCCTTGTATCCTATTATTTTTACATACCGACGGCTTTAGTTCTGATGGTATATGTGCATTTCCTTGAGTGTTACATATCGATATCACTTTTTGTCTTCATATAGAAATAGAAACAATACTGCAGCATGTAATTATGAATCGTTTTTCTGAAATATACTTGACTGTAATATGAAAATATGTAATACTTGATTCGGGCAGTTCTGATTTATACTGAAACCATTAAACTTAATACTATGGTGTGACATCCCGCCCTAAATAATATGATATCGTCTGCTTTTGACCAAATTCGCACAATTTTAGTGTTGAGTTTATTCTCAAAAGACTTCATACCATTTAAAGAGAGCATATTTTATGTAAATACATCATATAATCTATAACCCAGGCAATGTGGGATGTCACAATCACCTTTTCTTAGGATCCAGCGTCTTCGCTCTCCCATCTCAGGTTGGGCTATGACTTTGATACCATATGTAACATCCCGCTTTAAATAATATGATATTGTTCGCTTTGGGCCAAACCTGCACGATTTTAGTATTGGGTTTACTCCAAAAAGGCCTCATACTATTTAGAGAGAGCATATTCCATATAAACACATCATATAATCTATACCCAGGCAATATGAGACGTCACATATGTAGTGGTAATATGAGTGTCATAACTTTATTTTGTAACCTCTCTCTCACTTCCCCATCTCCTCTTCTTTGTGTTGGGATGGCACCTTTCCAATTCCTAATCCATCTTTTAATGAACGCATGAAGCTGGTATTGGGAAACACTTTTTAGTTCTATTTTGAGTCTGCATGTAGCATTTTTAGAAGTAGCCAATTGCAAAAAAGTTTTTTTTTTTTTTTTTTTTTTGGTGAATAAGATTTGCATTACAATTGGGAGCACAAGGCTAGTGTAGAAAACTTCTAAGGTGGACAGGAACTTAACACAGTAGTCTTAGTGGGTCACTGGATGGAGCTCTTAACTAAATGTGGCCTTCGTGCATTGGGTATAGCCTCTTGAGGGCTATAGACCTGATTATCACTTTTGACATGATTTTAAGTTGTTTGATATGGCAACTCGTAGAAAATAAATATTAGGATTCTCTTTCTCTCTCTTGATGTCTCTGTGTGCATGCTTGCGTATGGTCGAGACCCTCTTATGAGTTGTATATTAGCTCGAAAATGTCTGCAGTGATGTGCAAGTAAGCAAGAAGCAGGCTAACCAAGATATGCATGTCTTTAGATAGTTGATTCACTACATGTTGTGTGAGATGTTATTAGGTTTGGTTTCTCTAAAAGTTCTTTTATTTATTTATTTATTTTTGGGTTTCAGATAATGATTCTTATTTACTAGTATCAATTCTCTTAATTTGTTTGCAGTGAATTGACAGGAACTCCTGTCGGTCAATCTCAGTCTCAGGATGCCAAACGTGAACTTTTAATGCTTTCTTTGCCTGCCATTGCTGGACAGGCTCTCGAACCTTTAGCACAGTTGATGGAGACTGCCTATATCGGTGGATTAGGTACATTATGTTTTCTTATATATGGTTCATTCCTCATTTAGTACTAGGCGGTTATATTTATATTTTTCTTTCATTTTAATTTGAACACATTTTTGTTCGTAATGTTTGACAGTTTGAGCCCCTTTTTAACTTTTTCTTGTCTTGATGCTGATGAGGTTTTCATTGGTAGTTGTTAGTTTTCCTTAATATGCTCTGTTTTCAGTTTTTTTTCTTTAATTATCTTCTTATTTATATTTATTAGTCTATTTGCTTATGTAAATAGCGTCCTCTTGATGGTTCTAAATTTTTACGTTCTGCTTTGATTCTTGTGCACTTAATTTTAGTTCTTGTGGGTTCTAAATTGCTTGATGTAGATTAAAACCAAATGATTTCTTGTTCACAGGTTGAAAACATTGCAAATTTATTTTTGTTCCATGATGATATCTTATTGTGTTTTGTTGATTATTATTTGGTCACTTATATGTGATGTATTTCGTGACTTACAATCCTTTGTGAGGTTATGTTATATTGTTATAGCCATTTCGAGGTTAAGCATGGAGTAATTATTTAAAATGAACTTTTTCTGAATTTTTAGTTCAGGTGGCCATATCCATCTCTAATGTTTTAAATAGGGGTGGATAAATTAACATTCTTGACAACAATCGACATCGATATTAACCGAATCGATATAACTGTGAATCGATAGTTATCGTTTAATCTTAAAAATTTATACCGAAAAGCTTATTGATCGGTCAAGAATTTATTATCGGTTAACCGATATGACCGATAAATATTTTTAATTTTTAATTTTTTTATAATTTTATACTTTTTACTCTTTTGATTTTGATTTTATAATATAAAAAAGATGTAGTGGATCAATATAAAAAAAGATTCAATAAGTTATTTTAGCCATATATATATTTAGGTCCTTCAAAAGGGTCAAAACAACTAATTTTTAGTAAGTTATTTTAGGTTTTAACCCAACAAAAAATATTTGAACTCTCAAAATAACTAATTTTTTGTCAAATTAGCAACCAGTAAAACGCTTAATAAAAAGTTAACAAAAATTGGTTTAATCGATTAACCGATTAACTGATAGCTTATTGGTCGGTAATCGTTAATCTTATTAACCGAATCGATATGACCGATACCTAGTCCTAATTTTAAAAAGGGCGAGGTTTGCTGAGAACTAATAAAGGGACAGTTAAGTATTAGTTGATATAGGAAACAACGATATGTACTTACCTACTGAGTGGCTGGTTTTATTGTTCTCAAACTGAAGTTGTGCAAATGTTGTCACTTTCTGTTGCTTTAGTTAGTGCGTCAGGAAGTCACTAGAAAAGCCATTAATGAATTCTTTGATCGGTATTTTGGAAAACTTGAATTTAATCAACCTAAAAGCTCGTTTCTGTTTGCATCAGTCTGACTTTATAATTATCAAAGCTGAAACCAATCTCTTTTTTGCATTTGTAGCTATGGAGTTTTAACCTTTTTTTTTTTTTTTTTTTTGGGAAACTTCACAAAACCCCCCCTAAACTTCCACTTATTTTGAAATACTCCCCCTAAACTTAAAAAACTTTCAATTTACCTTTTTGAACTTTCAATTGCTCTCAATTTGGGTCCCTCCGTATAAATTAGAGTTTAAAATTTTATAAAAAGATCAAATTACCCCTGATTTTTTATTTTTTTTAAAAAAATATTTGAAAGTTTGAATTTTATACAATAGTCACCATTTCAAATTAACCGTTTAAAATTTCAACTTCCAAAACATTTTTTTATTTTTTAAAAAATAAAAATCAGGGTATTTTGGTCTTTTTCTAAATTTTAAAACCTAAGTTGTATGGAGGAGTCCAAATTGAGAGCAATTGAAAGTTGGAGGGGTTTAATTGAGAGTTTTTAAAGTTTGAGGGGGATATTTCAAAATGAGTGAAGTTCGGAGGTTTTGTGAAGTTTTTCCCCCCCTTTTTTTAAATCATTGTTCCTGTAGGTCCTGTGGAGTTGGGTTCAGCTGGTGTTTCCACAAATTTTTTTTCTTCTTCTCTCCTTGGTTACTAGAGGCGATTGGCGACAATGATCTAAATGAGCCTCAAATAATAATACGAAGGCCAACCATGGGCCAAAATAAAGCCCACAAAGGGCCGAAAATAAGAGCCAATTACGGGGTAAAATGAGGTTGGATTTTAAATAATACCACAAAGGCCGAAGATATTGGGTCAACAAAGGCAGCCAATGACGGTGATCAAAGATGTGTCTTAAATAACAATAGGAAAGCCAACTATGAGTTAAAATTAAAGCCAACAAAGGGCTGAAAATGAGAATTAACTATGGGTTAAAATGTGGTTGGGTTTTAAACAATACCACAAAGACTAAATGAATTGAGCCAACAAAAGGCCTGAAATGAAAACTTAAATAACAATAGGAAAGCCAACTATGAGCTAAAATTAAAGCCAACAAAGGGCTGAAAATGAGAATTAACCATGGGCTAAAATGTGGTTGAGTTTTAAACAATACTACGAAGGCCGAAGGAATTGAGCCAACAAAAGGCTTGAAATGAAAACTTAATCAACTTTGAGGTTGTCACTAAGTAACCGGACATCTTGCCCGGTTACATAGTGACAAGCTCCTAAACTCAAGCCTGGTCCACGCGAATGTTTATACATCAAAAGAACCATCGACTTTGACAATAACTTACAAGTTGGGACATTAAGAATAATCTTCCGAAAACATAAGTAATGACAAACAAAATCACGCAAATCCAAAGGAAGAATATTTTAGTAGGAGCCTTCTTCAATCGTTCCATGCTTGTTTAATTTCTTGGTGGACCACAAGCGAATGAAGAAAATGGATATAGGCGGCTAATTTTTGACACGATTTATAAATTAAATATGAAATTAGTTAATTAAAGTTGAGGTGAATCATTTGTTTAATTATATGGATTCGACTCCTTATATATTCTTATACTCATATATCGACATGATTTGAAACTTGGCACATGTTGATAATTTTTTACACGACTTAGAAGTCTTATATGAACCCAACACAGAATTAGTGAGATATGGTTGAAGGGTTTGCACAATTTAATTAAATATGTCAAATTATGATTAATCTATATAATCTTATAACTAAAGATAATACGACCAAACTTGACAGACAAGTACAAATTACTACCACAAATAGATTATTAGCCTTGACGAAAAAGTAGGGTCAAGTTTATAAGTTATACATATTAAAGTGAACGCTTTTCTTTGCACGCATGTAAAATATTTTTAGAAAAAAGTTTGTTAACTTTCGGTTGGAGAAAAAGGAAACAAAATTTAAAAAAAAAAGAAAAAGAAAAAAAAGAGCAATTTTAAGTCCGAGACCGGGAGTTCATGACACGCCAAGCATGGCACATCCATTAATAATTTAAGTGACACATCCATTAATAATTTATGTTTGGAAAAATTACAGTTTACTCCCAAAGTTGTACACCTTTTTTTATTCTACTTCTAATGTTTATAAATTGACAATTTACCTCAACAAAGTTTTGTTTTGTTTTGTTTTTGTTTTTGTTTGTTTGTTTTTGTTTTTTTGTAATGTGGCCATTATGTTGATAAATTTCATCCTTTTTGACAGTTTGGAGGCCACGTGAGATGTACATGATTTTTTTTAGTGTGTGAAAAGTCTAAAATGCCCATGTTTTTCTAAAAAATCAAAAAATAAAAAGAGAAAAGTCTGCATACCCCTCTTAAACTACCATACAATTGATAATGTCTCTCCAAACTTTCAATTATGACAATTTTCCTCCTAAACTATCAAAACATTGTCATTGTTCCCCCAATGGCGAAACTACCCTTAGTAAAATAAAAAATAAAAAAAATACTAAAACTTCTAGAAAAAACCTAAAACTAAAATATATATGGGTGGCCAGATTTATTTTTAAAATTTCCTTTTTATAAGAAAATAAATTAAAAATTTTCAATTTTTTTATAAATTTGAAAGTTTTCATTTTTATTTTTTATTTTTGTTTTATAATTTTTTGAAATAAAAATTTCCGTTCTAAAAAATATTAAAAATTTTGTTTAAATAATATTTTTTAAAACAAAATTTAAAAATCGTTTTTTTTTTCTTCAAAATTTCAGTTATTTTTTTAATTCGTTTAAAAAAAATTGGTTTTGAAAAATAAATTTTTTTTTTGGGTTTTTTTAAAAAAAATAAAAATACTTTGTTTTTACGAAGTATTTTTATTTTTTGCTATCCTTGGGGAGACATTAACAATGTTCAGATAGTTTGGGGGAGGGAGACATTGTCACAATTGAAGGCTTTTGGGAACATTGTTAATTAGGTGGTAGTTTGAGGGGGTATGTGAACTTTACCCAAATAAAAAAATAATAAAAAAAAGGAAAAAATATAAAATGGCCCCTCAAACTATCAATCACTTGTAATTTAGCCTCCTAAAGTTTTAATGGTATAAATAAAAAACTACCAACCCCTTAAACTATAATTTTTCGTTAGTTGAAACTCTTATGGAAATGGATAAAAAAAAAAAACGACATCGTTTTGGATATGAAGAGTTACAAAATGCCCTTATTAGATTAAAAAATGAAATTAAAAAAAGGTAAAACAACGCTTTTGTTGGGATTTTAAAGTTTAAAGCATTATAATAAGTAGCAACCAAACATTTTACCAATTACTTTCCATAGAAATTAAGAGGAAGATGCTCACCCAATGACATGGCGACCACCATTATAGACAGCTTGGAAACCAAACCCATCAAACCAACTCCCTCCTATGGGGGTTGTTTGGCACACACCACTGTCAAATATGCAGTCACCTAAAAGGGATTGACTGAAATAAAATGGCATTGAGAATCACCTTTTTAAACATTTTTCTCCATTTAGGGTTGGAACCATTTGGTTTTAGCCAAGTGTTTAAAAGCCACATGGGTATGTACCAAAGGGGGCCAAATGGGGTGGGAAGAACCCCAAACCCTTTGGGGGTGACTTAAAGTTTATTTATATTTTATGTTTTATTGAATTGAGGACATTTTTAAATTTCTTGAATACTTGGGGAATTTTAGAAAATTTAGACCAAAAAAATGCATGTGCTGCCTTACATCAATTTTCATCAAATTTGATGTAAATGATTAACGGTGGTTGCTTTGCAAAATTTTAAACATTAGAGGTTAAATTGCAAATTGAGTGAAACTTTTCATTAATAAAGTATAATTTTCCAAATATATATATATATATATATAATATTCTCTAAATTTTCATGTGTTTAGAAAATACATTTTAAAATTTAAAACTTTCAATTAAGGTATTAAACTTTTAATTTATTTCAATTACTACTTTTGTTAAAAATCGTGGTGAATCCAAGAAGAATAACTTAGATGAGGAGGTTGGCAACTAATAAGAAGCGATACCTAAGCCAAATTTAACAAACTTGCTTTTTTTTTATATAAAAAAAAGCTCAACACACGATTATATCCCATGTCGATAAAAATTAATTTTTTTTTAAAAAAACCAAAATTGAAGGAAATCTCTAGCCTAGGGTGGCCATGCGGCCACTCCCGCCTTGGCCTGGGGAGTGGTCACCACCCATGGGTTGGGGGTGGCTAACCACCAATCCGGATCTGGGGTGGCACGCCGCCACCCCAACCATGGGGTGGCTCTGGCCACTCCTTGGCATGCCATTAGGGGTGGCTAAATGTGCCACCCTAGATGATCAACCGCCACCCCTTTAGTTCTGTTTTTTTTTAAAAAATTAATTGCTTATTTTATATAGATTATAATATGTGGTTGTGTTTTTTGTTTTAAAGTATAAGTCTAATAAAATTGGATGATGTGTCATTCCTATATATATATATATATATATATATATATATATATATAATATTTCTCTAAATTTTCATGATAAACTTTCATGTGTTTAGAAAATACATTTTTAAAATTTAAAAACTTTCAATTAAGGGTATTAAACTTTTAATTTATTTCAATTACTACTTTTGTTAAAATCGGTGGTGAATCCAAGAAGAATAACTTAGATGAGGAAGTTGGCAACCAATAAGAAGTTGATACCAAAGCCAAATTTTTTTTTTTTTAAAAAAAAGCTCAACACACCAAATTATATCCCATGTCAAATAAAAAATTAATTTTTTTTAAAAAAAAAAAAATAGAAAACCAAAATTGAAGGGAAATGAAGGGGGTGGCTGGTTGGCCACCCCTCTAGGCCTAGGGGCGGCCATGCGGCCACTCCAATGGCCTTGGGAGTGGCTGGCCACCCACCCCATGGGCTGGGGGAGGCTGCTAGCCACCCTAGATCCAAATCTGGGGTGGCAGCTAGGCCGCCACCCCCAACCATGGGGTGGCTCGCCTGCCACTCCCTTGGCCATGCCATTGTGGGTGGCTCGTCGACCACCCTAGATCCGGATCCTTTAGTTCTGTTTTATTTTTATTTTTTTTAAAAAAATTAATTGCTTATTTTATATAGATTATAATATGTGGTTGTGTTTTTGTTTTAAGTATAAGTCTAACAAAATTGGATGATGTGTCAGCTTGTTATTGGTGGCACAAAAGGTGACTTTTGTTCAACAAGTGCACCCAAGTTGCTCTCGAATCCAAGTAGATTTTGGTTCAGAGGGGCTCAAGATTAAAAGATAATTTTTGGACAAATATTAAATAATATAACTAACAAAACTATAAACAATTTAACAAAATTTAACTATTGTATAAAATATATAAATATAACTTACAATTTATTTTATCACGCCTATTGTTAATTTATTCCATTGATGTTGATGTGTTGATTTAAAAGAGCAATCTAGGTATATATAAAAGCTTATGTAGGCATTTTTATTATTTGATAATAAATTTAAAAATAAATCAACGTAAAATTTTAATTATGTACCAGAATTTTTGCAAGATATAAAAATTGTCCAAAAGGAAATGACTTTTTGCTTTGTTTTAAGCAAATTTTTTCAATATACACTTCTCATTTATTGTCGAAATTATTTTAAACTTAAGCAAATTTGAAATCCAATTAAGTTCGCAAATCACACTACAGTTTCGCAAGTGTTTTTTTTTTGACAATTTGTTTATTGAAACTTTAGATTTTTATGTGGACAATGTTGAAACATTGAGATATTAGTATGACTAGAACGAGAGTACTCAATTCTACCAAATCATTTTATTCTAAAGGCATGTTAATTTGGGCGTAAGTTAATTTGAATGGCTAAAAAATTCGTATAATACTTAAAAATTTCATTTAAAGAAAAAAATACACGTTTGATAAAAAAATTTGAAAGCATTTTTAAGAGTTTAAAATGCCTAAAAATAATCACAGCGTAGTTTTTTATTTAAAAACTCTATATTTTAAATACAAAGAGAAACATACTCTAGCGATTTGGTCGGCTTGTGTTTTGGTGAGCCAGTTCTTAATTTAAAAAAAAAAACCAATTTTAAAAATTTAAAAGCCAACATGCAACATGCGTTTTGGTGATCTTTTAGCCTAACTTTATTAAAACGGTGTGTTTTGTAAAGAGAAATTCAAAGCAGCGTTTTGTTCGTCTTCTTCCCGTTCTTTAAGAGTCAAAATGTTAACCTACAATCTGAAATTTGAAAATCAGAAATGTTGGAAGAAATTAACCATTTGCACCAGAGAGTGTCTGGTTAGTTATATTTGAGAGGTACTTTTGTTTTTTTTGTTTTTTCATTTTTTTATGGAATAAAAATACTCATTCGATATAATTAATTGGATATTCGATCTTCGGTTCGAATGAATTGAAGATTATACAAATTATGTTAGATGACACTTGACACTTCTTAGGATGAATTGAAAGAAATTTTTGCTAAACCAGTTTGAAGAAAATTTGTGTCCTTTGTTTTTTTGTTTTTTTGAAAAAATGTCTTCATAAATGCAATTGAAAGGTGGACATTTCAAAGTGTACTCAAAGATAGTAAGTTTAAATTAAGGTTCCCTTGATAATATTAGGATAATGATATATTTTAGCTTTTTATTATTTGACATAAGATTTCATTGGATGTATACTTCCTATATTAATTGTATATGTGGGACTTTTTTGTAAGTTTCTTTTATTTTGCCCTGTTTGTCCATAACTTGGGTTATATGATTAATTTGTAAAAACATTTGGCTTTATGGGAATATCCTCTAAAGTTTTGAGAGAAATTTTGACTTCATTCATAATCAAGAGACTGGAGTTCGTTGTTATAACTTATAACAAAACAATGTCACAAATATAACTAAGAATTTTTTCAATCCGTCTTCAATTCATCTATGACTTGTCTAATTGTTGCTCTTGCCAACCCGTGCGCAAAAAAAAATTGCATCTCTTCTAATATATATGGCTAATCAACCAGTTGTGCATCAGATTGAGCACTCCTCAAGTGTCTTTTACTAGATGTCCATGCCTACTCCAGTTTCGTCCCACGAAGTTCATAGCCTTCACTACAAGAGCCTTTTTGAAACTTTTTCCCGCAGGCTCCTAACCGATGCACTGCATAAGGACGTTAATTTCCATAATATTTGTGCAGTGTTTTTACTATCTAAACTACCGATAGGGCCAGAAAATTCCTGCTTAACTATGCATCTTTTCCGCAGATTATCCTTAACTAAATATTTTGCACATTGGAAATAATCCCATGATCTTTTACTTCGAGAGAATTAGGCTAGATCACGCATAAAAATAAAACACAACATATATAGGTGCACTTACGCGGTAATTCAGAAACTCCTTCGTATTGATGAACCTTCAAGTTTTCTTTTTTATTACAAAAGATGACCGTGAGTGTGGGCTTACAAAAAAAACTTTCTCAATTGCTTGAGAAAACTAGAAACATAAACTTTGAGAACAACGTGTTCTACAAATATCAAGATTGAAAGACGACTTGTATCTCTCTCTTTCTCAATCATATATATAGTGTCTTTTTGCCTTCACTAGGGACCTCCATCCATCTACTGATGTCATCCTCGTGACTCCCCTCCACCTTCACCGGTCTTCTCTCTTCCACCTTATGGCTCTGCTCTCGGTGGGGATACCACACAATTCTCCTTGGCGTGCAGGACTGTTAGGGGTGAACACCAATTATCACATACACAGCGGAATTAATCTACCCCTCTTTGTGCAAATTAAGTGGTCACACTAGCACTAAATAATTCTCCACAATGCAGAAAAATAAATCAAGCAAACTCACAAGCAAGACACCAATATTTTTACATGGAAAACCCTCCAATGCAAAGGGAAAAACCACGGGACCTAGTCCAGTTAAATCTTCCACTATCAACAATAATAGTTTACAATTTCTTCCCTAGAAACATATCTAGAGGTATCACCACATCAAGAATACATGTATTCTTAGATTAACACATAAATACATCACTATAAAAGTGGATTCCAACAAAACAAGAAAGACCTCACCAAATGGGTATGGGCAAGCAAGTAGTTGAAGAAGGCTTCTAATGATCGACACCGATCAATACGTAGCTCTCGTCGTCGGGAACAACATACTAAAATTTCATCAAATCGGACCACAAATGAACCCCCAATCTCGGATGGAAGTGGCTGTGAGAAAACACAATTTTTCTCTCTTCTCTCCCTCGGCGCTGCTGCACTCTCTCTCCCTGCCTCTTTCTTTCTTCTTCTGTTTTTCTTCTTTTTCTGCCGCAGCTTGCAGTAGCATGCAGCCCACATTTAAGAAGAGAAGACTTCTCTTCTTTTATTATTGATGTAACTCTACAGCCCATCAAAAAAGAGAGGAGTTGACTTCTCCTTTCTTATTTTCTTTTTGTTTTTCTCTGTCTCTGCAGAACGCACGTCGCCTTTTTTTTTTTTTCTTTCTTATATGCTATAGTCTCTTGTGCACAAGAGTGCACGTGATGGTGGGTCCCTCACATAGGAGGGAACACCCACCCAACAAATCTCCCCCTCCCGACTATGTGGGGGGCTCCACCAATCTTGCTGCGATTCTGCAAATTTCAAGCTTTTGCATAGGCAACGATTTTGTCATCATATCTGAACCATTGTCATCAGTATGGATTTTCTCAATCTGTAACAATTTCTCATCCAATGCATCACGAATCCAATGATACCTAACATCAATATGTTTGGATCTAGAATGGAAAGTTGAATTCTTACTGAGATGGATGGCACTTTGACTGTCACAATAAAGCACATACCTCTCTTGCTGTAGACCCAGTTCTTGTAAGAACTTTTTCATCCATAACAATTCTTTGGCCGCTTCAGTGATAGCAATGTACTCTGCCTCTGTGGTAGACAAAGCAACACATTTCTGCAATCTGGATTGCCATGACACTGCTCCCCCTGAATAAGTAATCAGGTACCCTGAAGTAGACTTTCTGGAATCAATATCCCCAGCCATATCAGCATCTGTAAACCCATCAAGCACCTGCTTACCATTGCCGAAGCATAAACATACCCTTGAAGTACCTCTGAGATACCTGAGAATCCATTTCACAACTGCCCAATGTTCTTTGCCAAGATTAGAAAGGAACCGATTGACAACACCAACAGCATGAGCAATATCAGCCTTGTACACACCATGGCGTACATTAAGCTACCCACGGCTGATGCATAGGGCACTTTCTTCATTTCTTCCTTTTCTTTCTCACTTGTAGGACTTTGCTTTGAACTCAGCTTCAAATGACGCAAGTGTAGAGTTCACCGGTTTGCCTTGCTCATGTTGAATCATCCAATACCTTCTCAATATAACTCTCTTGTGATAGCCACAATTTTCCATTTTTCCTATCACGAGAGATTTTCATACCAAGAATTTGTTTTGCGGATCCCAAATCCTTCATAGAAAATGACTTACTCAACTCCTTCTTCAGTTTGTCGATTTTGCTAGTGTCACGACCAATAATCAACATGTCATCTACATATAGCAAGAGAATAATAAATTCTCCATCAGAATTTCTTCACAAATACACAATGATCGATGTGGTTCATCATACCCATGATCAACCATAAAGGAATCAAACTTCTTATACCACCACAGGTCTCTTGCTTGCTTGAGTCCGTACAAGCTCTTTTTCAACCGACACACCAGATGTTCTTTACCTTTAGCTGAGAACCCCTCTGGTTGCTCCATATAAATTTCCTCCTCTAAGTCACCATGAAGGAATGCAGTCTTCACATCAAGCTGTTCGATCTCCAAATTCATTTTGGCAGCCAAACTCAAAACAACTCTGATAGAAGACATCTTTACCACGGGTGAAAATATTTCATCAAAATCAATGCCCTTTTTCTGACCGAACCCCTTTACAACTAGTCGCGCCTTGTACCTTGGCTGTAATCTGTTTGGTTCAATCTTACATCTAAACATCCATTTATTTTTAAGTTCTCTCTTTCCCTTAGGAAGTTTCACCAAATCATATGTGTGATTCTCATGCAAGGATTTCATCTCATCTTGCATGGCTTCTAACCACTATTTTTTTTTCTGGTCATGTTGCATAACCTCTTGATAACTTTCTGGCTCTCCTCCATCTGAAAGTAGCACATACTCATTAGCTGAATACTTTCTAGAAGGCGGTCGATCTCTGGTAGATCTCCTCAACTGAGTCTCAGTGGCTGGTTCTGAAGAAGCTTGCTCTAAGTGTTCTTCTGACTCCACATTATCAATTGTAGGTTCACCATTTTCACCAACTGTATCAACTTGTTCTTCTTGTACATCTCCCGTGTGTTCATCATGCATCACACAAGGAGGAATAACTGGATCCAAATCAACACGGTATTCATTGAGAGACTTTGCCTTTTTCTGATCCAAGTCTTCAATGGTTTGATCTTCAAAGAAGACGACATCTCTGCTTCGTATGATTTTCTTATTAACTGGATCCCACAATCTATAACCAAACTCCTCATGCCCATAACCCATGAAGATACATTGCTTGACTTTACTATCAAGCTTTGACCTTTCATCTCTAGGAATATGGACAAATGCCCTGCAGCCAAACACTCTCAAGTGCTCAAAAGAAACATCTTTCCCTATCCAAACCCTTTGAGGAATGTCACCATCCAAAGGAACCGATGGAGAAAGATTTATCAAGTCAATGCTGTCCTCATTGCCTCACCCCAAAAAGGTTTAGGCAATTTTGCATGAGAGCATACACACGATTCTCTCACAGATGGTTCTGGTCATTCTCTCTGCTACACCATTATGCTGTGGAGTTTTGGGCATAGTTTTCTCTAGCCTGATGCCATGGCTTCTACAATATTCTTCAAATGGTCTTCTGTATTCACCACCATTATGCCTTTCGACACATTTAGCTACTTTCCGTTTCCCATTCAACCTTCATATGAAAGACTTTGAATACATCCAGTACCTGGTCTTTGGTTTTCAAAGCAAAAGCCCACACCTTTCTAGAATGGTCATCAATAAAAGTCACATAGTAAAGTGCACCACCTAGAGTTTTAGTGTTCATAGTGCAGACATCAGTGTGAACTAAATCAAGAATATTTTCCTTTCTAGATGAAGATGATTTTTGAAATGAAACTCTTCTTTGTTTTCCAACAAGACAATGAGTACAAGGCGTTAGTGACATACCTTTGTTATTAGGTAGGAGCTGTTCCTTGGCGAGAATCTGAAGTCCCTTCTCACTCATGTGACCAAGCCTCTTATGCCATAGCTCAGTGGAGTTTTCATTCTCAACAACAACCGCATCTCCCTTGACTAGTCTTGCATCTGTCTTGTAGAGAGACCTAATCTTCTTTCCCTTAGCTAAGATAAGAGAACCCTTACTCTTTCCGTCCACCTCCAAGGTAATTGTGGTAGCCTTCATCATCAAGTTTCCCAATAGAAATCAAGTTGAAGCGCATTTCAGAACATGTCGACATCCTTGAGAATCAATTTGCACCCAATGTGGGTTTCTAGTATATCTCCCATGCCAACAATTTTGCACTTTGCTTCATTTCCCATCCTAACCCAACCAAAATGGCCCTTTGGTGTAGGAGAGAAGAAATCTCTATGTGGAGTGATATGAAAGATGCTGCAATATCAATTACCCACCTAGATTCATCACATGTGATATTAGCATAAGCTTCATCAAAAGCAAGTACAACATCACCATCAAGTGCAACTGCAGTGTCTTTTCTTCTTTTGTTCTTAGCCTTTTCTTTTAATTGTTCCTTTTTAAATTTTCTGCACTTCCTTTTCATATGCCCAAACTTGCCACAAAAAAAAACATTTTATGTCTGATCTTGAGCAAGACTTTCCTTTTGACTTGTCATGATTGTCATACTTGCGAGGTTTTCTACTTTTGCTCCTCCCCCGCTTTTCTGTAACAAGTGCCTCTGATTGAAAAGAAATACCTTGCTCTTTTCTTCTTGCCTCTTCATTGAACATGCTGTCTTTTACCATACCCATGGTTATCACACCATTGGGAGCTGAATTACTGAGAGACACCACCAAGGTTTCCCAACTGTCTGGCAAAGAACTTAACAGAAGTAATGCTTGCACCTCATCATCTAGCGCAAGTTTCATGGTAGACAAATCATTCAACAATCCCTGAAAATTACTCAAATGCTCTGTAACACTATGCCCATCTTTGTACTTCAAATTCACAAGCCTTCGTATCACAAAGGCTTTGTTTTGAAACGATCTTTCATTCATAAAGACTCTTTAACTTCTGCCAAAGACTATAAGCATCAACCTCTTTGGCTACATGATGAAAGACACTTTGGTCAATCCATTGCCTAATATATCCAACGGCTTTCCTATTCATTTTATTCCAATCTTCATTGGTTGTAGAAATTGGTTTGACACCTTCTATTTCAATGGGATCAAACAAATCCTTACAATACAAAATATCTTCCATCCTAGTCTTTCAAATTGAATAATTTGAAGCTGTGAGTTTAACCATGCTACTAGATAACTCCTCCATTTAATTTACACAAGAACTCTACTCAAACAATTAACCAAAGCTCTGATACCACTTTGTTAGGAGTGAACACCAATTATCACATACACAGCGAAATTAATCTACCCTTCTTTGTGCAAATTAAGTAGTCACACTAGCACCAAATAATTCTCCACAATGCAGAAAAATAAATCAAGCAAACTCACAAGCAAGACACCAATATTTTTACGTGGAAAACCCTCCAATGCGAAGGGAAAAACCATGAGACCTAATCCAATTAAATTTTCCATTATCAACAATAATGAGTTTACAATTTCTTCCCTAGAAACATATCTAGAGGTATCACCACATCAAGAATACATGCATTCTTGGATTAACACATAAATACATCACTATAAAAGTGGATTCCAACAAAACAAGAAAGACCTCACCAAATGGGTATGGGCAAGCAAGTAGCTGAAGAAGGCTTCCAACGATCGACACCGATCAATACGTAGCTCTCGTTGTCGGGAACAACATACTAAAATTTCATCAAAATCGGACCACAAACGAACCCCCAATCTCGGATGGAAGTGGCTGTGAGAAAACACAATTTTTCTCTCTTCTCTCCCCCGGCGCTCTGCACTCTCTCTCCCTATCTCTTTCTTTCTTCTTCTGTTTTTCTTCTTTTCTTCCGCAGCCTGCAGTAGCATGCAGCCCACATTTAAGAAGGGAAGACTTCTCTTCTTTTATTATTAATGTAACTCTACAGCCCATCAAAAAAGATAGGAGTTGACTTCTCCTTTCTTATTTTCTTTTTGTTTTTCTCTCTGTCTCTGCAGAACGCACGCCGCCTTTTTTATTTTTTTCTTATATGCTGTAGACAAGGGTTTCTACCCTTGTCTCTTGTGCACAAGGGTGCACGTGATGGTGGGTCCCTCACATAAGAGGGACACCCACCCAACAAGGACCTACATGCACCACCTCTACCATGGGTCTCTTTTAGCAAATCCATGGTCCCATGGCTCTTTTCCGAAGACCGTATTTGGAATTTCAAATTTATCGGATTCGGATATGAGTTTCAACAAAACCTAATTCAGTTGGCAGTTGGTGTTCAAACTCACCGTCCTAGAATGTGATCTCGCAACTGTTGTACATATTTTTCTTAGTCTCACTAGTTTCCTCGGAAGCTGGTAAGGAGTTAAGTCTTTTAGGGTTTTCTTGTGAGTTCCCCTCCGATAGTTTTATCCATCATATGTGGAGGCAACTTTCATTGGCTGCATTCCCCTTAGACTTCCACATTTTTTGTCTCCCTCCGAAGCAGTAATTAAGGTGCTAGTTGTTGGTTTAGATTGCATTTTTATGTTGATTTTCTTGTGTTTGGTTGTGTTTTCTATTGTCATTGTTATCTGTATATATATAATTAAGGATAACACGTGATTTAAAGATTAAAAGTTAGTGGAAGTATATGATGCTCAAATGCTTAATTATTTGTAGCTTGTACATCTACTGTAAGCAGCAACTCCTTGTACTTCCCTTTTCTTGCTGCCAAAGACACTTATTTTTTTACCGCTAGAAATTGTATTAAGTGCACATGTGGCCCGGCCAACAACTATACCTCGTAAGTGTGAAATTGAATGCAAGGCTCTTAATTAATTAATATCATTTGTGTGTGCTTTCCTTCTTGTTGGTGGCTTCGATCTGCAGTTTCTAAATTCATATGATTTTGGTGAGGCCAGACTACAATGCGAGCCTTCTGGACTAAAACCATTGTTCAACTGGATGACGTGCCTTGCCATGCAATGTGAAGGGGAAGGCAATCCATACATTGGCAACGTAACATCTTCAAGGTGTACCCAAACAACCGGTGGATCAAATTAAACTGATGTGAAACAATAAAAAACTGTCATAAAATGTTACTTGTTACAGATTTAGCTACCCTAATACCATTTTATATATTAATTATTTTTTTTAGCCTACTTTTAATACATTAACCATTGTTAGTGAAATTTTTGCATCGCAATTGAATGTATATGCACCCAAATATGACACTACTAAAAAGTTATGGTCTATTTAACAATTTTAGTCTCCCTAAAACCATTTAAAATGTTAACTTTTTGGTTTTTGGGAAGATCATATTATTATTTTGAGTATTCTATTTAACATTTTTTTTCCTATATTTATTGTTGTTATTGGAAGTTGTACCGCCGTCACCATTGTCTACTACTCCACCAGCAAAAGGTATTGTTCTCATTTTTCTCCTTTATTTTTAGGGTATATAAAGGAAAATGTTATGAGTGTCAAATTTTTTTAATTAAAATATGAAATAATTTTTTTGAGAATTGTTAGACTTACAAAGGATTTTTACAAAAAAATCCTTACAAACACATGTGGCAAGGAAAAGGACAAAAATCTCCTTTGTAAGTCTAGCAATTCTCAAAATTTTTTTACCATTTCATTAGTAAAGTGAGAAATAGTTAAGTTATACAAAACTATTTGCAAATTATGATAAATTTAAAATTTTGAATGCTTTACTGAGAGGGATTTGTGGCATTTGTAGGAATGCCATGAAAAAACAGTAACTCATCTCGAACAATCATTATAGTTGTGGCAGCTATTGTTTTTGTGGTTTTAGTAATCTGTGTCGGTATCTATTTAAGAGTGAAAAGGTGAAGGAAGAAAGTTGAAAGTAAGTTAAAAATTGGGCTTCTTGCATATTCATTAAGATTTCAATTCTATAAAATATAAAAATAAATATCTAATTATATATATATAAGCTCCATTTGTTTCGGTGTAAAACGATTATTGAAAAATATTTTTTGTATTTTTGGGTGTTTGATGCAACAAAAAATGATAGTCAATGAAAAATATTTTTGATTTAACTGAAAAAATTTCTTTAAATCATTTTTCGAGTTTTAGCATCTTATTTTCAAATCGATAGACCCAGTTGTGGCTTTGCCTAGACCTGGTTGGGACTCGCTGGGACCTAGTCGGGCCACTATCAGGACCAAGACACTGTCAAGACTCGAGACTCAACCGGGACCCAGTTGAGCCACTGTCTGGACTCCGCTAAGACTTGGTCGAAAATCACCGAGACCTAGCCCAGCCATCGTTGGGACATCGTTGAGACCCAATTGGGACTTGCTGGGACCCAACTAGACTATCGTCAAGACTTCGCCAAGACTTGGTCGGAACTCACGGGACTTGACCAAGTCATCGCTAGGACTTAGTCAGGACATTATTGTAATTTTTAAAGTTTAATATGATTGAATGAAATATATATATATAGAGTGATTTTTCGTACGAGCCAATAATCAAAAAATATATTTCATGTGATGAAACATATTTTATGTCAAAACAAATAGAGCATTGAGTTAGTTATGCGCACTATTGTGATTTTTCGTACGAGACAAACATAAAATAAAAAAATAAATAATAAAAAAAATTTGTGCGATTAAAAATATTTTATGTCGAAACAAATGAAGCATTAAGTTACTTCTACACAATATTGGGTATAAAAAAGATTAAATTGATTTCCAAGGTACAAATTTGTTTGATAACGATGGAAGATTAACAAAGATCCTCTCATGATTTCTGTTCATTAATGATCTTGGAAGAGTATATGATTAAGTAATTAGTGGTGGATAATCCATATATTAATGTTGTATGCACATACTTAAAATTGCATCAGTCGTCTTTAAGCAATGCATTTATGTATCTAATTCGGATGTTTGGACTTGCTCCTCGTATGAAGTTATGGATGAAGTTATTAGTTTTGAATCATTGCAATTCGACTTTGCTACAATTAGAGTTGCTACAAAGAATTTTTCAAATGTAAATAAGGTTGGGCAAGGTGGGTTTGGTGTTGTTTACAAGGTAATTTGGAAGCATCATATAATATATCACTCTTTGTCATAACAAATTAAGTCCATAATCTTGGATTTTTTCTTTTAATTTTTTTTAATTTTTAATTTTCTCTTCTAAAGTGTTACATACTTACACATAATATATTCAATATGCTTCTTCAGGGTATGCTACCAAATGGACATGAAATAGCTGTGAAAAGATTGTGTAGTGATTCCAAACAAGGCGATCAAGAATTTAAGAATGAAGCCTTCCTAGTGGTCAAGCTTCAACACCGTAATTTAATTAGGCTCTTAGGTTTCTGCTTGGAAGGAAATGAAAAGCTTCTCATCTATGAGCTCATGCCTAATGCAAGCCTCGATCACTTCCTATTTGGTATGGTTACAATACTTCTGCTTAAATGTTGGATTCTACTCGTAATGTTTTATAGTAATGCTACATATCACACCAATATCACATCCCTATCCCACTATGTTGATGTGGCGTTGCCAATTTATTAGTGGATTTATTTATTTATTTTTTAAAAAAATGTGGGATTCACAATGCCATGTCAGCATAGTAGGATATTGGTGTGATATATAACCGTAATCAATGTTTTATGTTAGATTGCGTGTCTTGTTGAACAAAATTGGATATATCTTTGTTCACTAGATTGATAAACTTGAAGGAATATGTAGATCCAAATAAACGTTTACATTTGGATTGGGAGAAGCGCCACAAAATCATAGTAGGCATTGCTCGAGGGCTTATATATCTTCATGAAGATTCTCAATTCCGTATTATACATCGAGATCTTAAATCAAGTAACATTTTATTAGATTTAGAGATGAATCCCAAAATTTCAAATTTTGGCATGGCTAGATTGTTTGTACTAAATCAAACTCATGGAAATACGAGAAGAATCGCTGGAACTTAGTGAGTATCCTAACAAAATCTAAACAAAATTAACTATAAGATTGTATGCATACTTTGTATTATCCGTTATATATATTTATATATTTTATTGTCTCCTATATACTAGAATCAATCAAGAGCTAGAATTCAAAAAAATTGTTAAAAGATCTATTTCCATTCAAATAATAATGCAATTACTGTATCATCTTGTAGTGGATATATGGCTCTAGAATACGCAATGCACAGACTCTTCTCAGTAAAATATGATGTTTTCAGCTTTGGTGTATTAGTTTTGGAAATGATATCGGGGCAAAAGCAAAGTTATTTCCGTATAAGAGGAGATGTAGAAGATCTTCTTAGCTATGTAAGTACAATTATCTCTGCGTATTAGTGCATGTTAATACACAAGACATTGATAGATGAACAATTTTTTTTGCATTGATATAATGCTTGCCCATGTAATTATCTTGAAGGCATGGCAAAATTGGAGGGAAGGCACATCATCAAATATCATTGATCATACATTGAGAGCTAGTTCAACATATGAAATAATGCGATGCATCCGCATAGGATTGCTGTGCATTCAAGAAAATGTAGCTGACAGACCAACTATGGCTTCGATCACTTTAATGCTTAATAATCATTACTTTATCGGTGCCCTCACGGCCTGCATTTTTTATGCACACCACCATTGAATCAAACATATCACCAGAAGGCTTCTTCCAAGTAGCAACAAATGAGGCCTCAATTAATGAGTTATATCCTCGCTAGTGTTTGATGGGAACTAACAGGGCTATGTAAGAGAAGATGAGTGTATTCGATTTAAGGCCATTGAACATTTGTATATGGCCATTCTTTTGATTGAGGCCTCATTTAATCAACAAAATTAAATTCAATTTAATTTTAAAATTCTTTTGATTTGATTGCCATTCCTTGCTATCCTAAAACTATATGGACACTAAAATTTTCTTCAAACAAACGTAGAGTTAACGCCATACCTAGTATTTTTAAGGAATAGTTCAATCAGCTATAAACTACGCTTAATGAAGCGGAAGTCACTAATTCGAATTCTCCCTCCTCCTTCTCTTATGTGGACATGTCAAAAAAAAAAAAAAAAAACCATACCTAGCATTCTGTCCAGGATAAAATTTGATTTTACTTAAAAAACAAGGATTTAACTTCAATACGGATGGGCTGTAAAATGTGGGTTTTGCAGCACCCAATAGCTAATTAACACCTCAGAAAAAGCTAAAAAGATGCATCAAAATAACATCAATCCTAATGCACTGGATTGCTTTGAGGAAGAAAAAAAATTAAATAATGGTGAGACCCCTTCCCTTCGTCCAAGCGGAGACCCATTTAGGCACCCTTCGTGCGTCGGTAGACCCTTCTCCGGTGGGTTTCGGGTGGGTTTTGCCGTGGGTTTCACCGTGGGTTTCGACCCCTCTTGGTTTCGACTTGGGTTTTGCCGTGGGTGGGTTTCGGGGTGGGTTTGCCGTGGGTTTCACCGTGGGTGGGTTCGACGT
The DNA here is from genome assembly GCA_013348765.1 of Carpinus viminea. Lineage (NCBI taxonomy): Eukaryota > Viridiplantae > Streptophyta > Magnoliopsida > Fagales > Betulaceae > Carpinus > Carpinus viminea. The sequence continues at coordinate 13,138,915 of CP054669.1, read as the reverse complement.
GGTTTCACCGTGGGTGGGTTTCGGGGTGGGTTTGCCGGGTGGGTTTCGCTGTGGGTTTCGTTGTGGGTGGGTTTCGCCGTGGTTCATCTTTCTCCGGTGCCGTTTTCCGACCTTTAGGGTGAAAAAATCCCTAATGGGTTAACTTTCTACCTCTAGGTTTTAGATTTGAATCTAAAAACGAATTTTGAGGCATTAGAAACGAGTTTTGGAGCATTAGAAACGAGTTTGAGGCATTAGCAACGGGATTTGGAGCATTAGAATCGAGTTTTGAAGCGGATTTCGACGGGTCACGCGGGTTTTGAATCGGGTTGCGAAGGGTCACGGCCGGCGAGATCCAGGCCAATCGGCCGGCATACTCGCCAGACCACGGCCGGCGTGGGTTTCGCCAGACCCACGGCCGTCGTGCTCGCCTGACCCACGGCCGGAGTGGGTCTGGCCAAACCCACGGCCGGCGTGGGTCTGCTGGACGAAGGGGTTTGCTTCTTTTTTTGGAGTTTGTTGGGTCTGATTGCAGGGGTATTTTTGGTATTATATTTATTTTGATTTGGTGCAGTTGTGTTCATTTTTATTTTTTGCATTTCTCTTAAAGTGATGATGTGGCAATTGGTAAGTGGGTGCTGTAAAAGGGGTGGTTTACGGTCCATCCGTATCATAGGGGCTCTCAAAAAACAGTAATAATAATAAAAAAATTGAGCAGCTCTCATCTGCCCAATGGAGCAAGCAAAAGAAGAAAAGAGGCCCATATAACACTATTATGTTTTGCGGGTTGGCTAGGCCCATATCCATGTTAGATAACCCAATCAGCGAGCAAGAGCTTGTAGCTGTACCCCATTTGGCGGCTACGACTGGGACATATCATATCGAGAAGGGACTACACACACGTCGGTCTATGTGGCAAACATATCATAAGATTCGGCTTTCTGGCCAACTACCCAACTCAGAGCCTGTGAATGGAGACACGCATGATAGAGAGAGCCCTCCAAATGAGACATTATTGTTTTCTATAAATAGAATATTCTAAGACCTTTCCTTTCCTTCCTTTGTTTTTCCTCAAAATAAAAAATTCATAAACACTTTAAATAAAATACTTTTAAGGTCCGTTCAAATGTGTATTTGATGGACCTAAAAGTACTTTTTTTTTTTTATACGCATAAGGGAGAGAATTGAACTTGTGACCTCCTTAAAGCATGGTTACATATGTAATCTCTTCACCTAAAAGTACATTTAGCACTCAAAAAATTCTGTTGAAGAAAAAAAAAGTAGTTTGGTAAAAAAAATTAGAAGCGCTTTTAAGGGTCTAAAAAACCTAAAAATAACCAAAGTGTACTTTTGTAAAAAAGACTTAAAAATAAAACTTTTGCCAAAAAAACTTTTTTTTTTACTTAGAAGTTTTATTTCTCGAGCACAATTTTAAACATGCTCTTCAAAAATAAAATAAAAACCTTAAAATGTAGTATATTTCCATATTGCTGGATAAGGTTTGAGTTTTGTGGTTGATTTGAGTGTGGATTAGAGTTTATCCTGTGTTTTAATAAAATATAATCATAAAAAGAAATTCTTTATCGGTTTCATTTTTTTTTTGACATTCCGCATAAAAGGGAGAGGAGAGATTCGAACTAATAACTTCTGTTTCATAAAGTCTGCATTTGAGCCACCTGATTTTATTTTTGAGAGCAAATGAGTTGCACTCATTTATAGGCGGCCAAGGTGGCCGAGATTGACCTTGGGAAGGAATGATCATTTTCCTCCCCCATTTTGTGATTATCTGATGATAGGGTTAGCTGGATATTTCTTTTTGATTATTGATTATCCCAGCTATAACCATTATCCATTTGACCCTGGCAAGTTAGTGCATACCATTCTCGATACTGCAGTTGATGTGTCTACCTAGTGTCATAGGTAGTTTGGTCCATATTATGAGTCTGGCTAAAGATGTTAAACTTAGCGCTTATGGGAGGCACTTCTCATTATGTTTTATTTTTAGCATTTGTGTCTACCAGTCAAATTTGGGGGAACTTTTTTTTTTTGTTGCTATGTCTGAATTGACCCATTTCCTAGGTTTTGTAAATTCGGTCCTTAGCCGATTGAACCTTTTTTATTTATTTAAAATGGCTAATTGAATTACCCCTTAGAGACATATCGATTTCATTGAACTATATACATGTTGTCGATATGGTTTATTTCATAAATTATAATAGTCAATAGACTAAGTCCGTAAATTTTATCACATTTCATTTCACATCGATTAAAATTACCTTTGTAAATTAATATACACAAATGCTTTATATAAAATAATATGGCGGTGAGACCAAAAACTAAACAAAATTGAAGGGTATGCGCATATATAAAAGCCTAAGCCTAAGCCGCCCGTATTCTTCATAGCAAGTGGAGAGGGAGTGTCAGTCTTCTGTCCATGTTGCGAACCTTACGAGGATGATATCCCTTCTCTCTGCGATTAAAGCCCTAATTTTCAAAGGAAAGGAAAGGTAAATTCCTTTCTCTCTTTCACAGCTTCTATCCTATTTGTTTTCTCCATTTTCCTTCGCTTTTTCTCTCATTTTTCTTTCCAGGTCACCGAACAGAGGGCTCTGCCAACCTTTTTCGTTTTCTAGCGCCGTTCTTTGCTTTCCCGCGGGACCCTTACGCTCCAAACAGCGTGAAGCAGACGCATTTCCGGTTCCCTACGTTGTTTACTCGTTATAATTTGCTGTAATTGAGGTTTTGTGTCTCACACTCTGTTTTCATATGTGTTTCGATTTTGCTCTCGTTACGCTAATTCTGAACAAATTGAAATGTAAAGCTTTTTATTTTTCATAATTTGTGTGCGTTTTGGGATGTTTTAATTTAGCAAATGCTTCTTTAATCAGTGTTTGAAAAGTTTGGATATTTTTTTGAACTTTGCTGCTCTGTTGGACCATCTTTCGTGTAATTAGAACAATTCTGAATGTTAGAGTGTAATAATTAATCTGATTCTAATATTTAGCTTGCATTTTTTTTAGTGATTTATTTAATTTTTGGGATTTTTAGGCTCTCATTCTGATTTTGTAAGAAATAACAAGAATTGATAACGATGTCAGCCACCCGATTGAGTAAGGGTGTTATAACGAAACCAACAAGGCCATTTTCTTCATCGCGATGTGGCATTGTTCGTAATTCCTTTGTGAGAATTGACAGGAAGGGGATAGGCAATGCCGACATTGTGGGGGGATTCCATTTGTCTTCAAGGCATAGAACACTATTGTCACCGCTGGTGACCCATCGGAGAAAACCTGGGTTTAATGTGTGTGGTAGTCAGTTGAATTCAGATTGTGATGTGGGTGCCTCTGATGTGGAAGAAAGATTAGCTGCGGGGGAAGAAGAGCTCTTGAGCAGTTCAGGGGAGGACTCTACTCCGTAAGAACTTAATCCTTGTATCCTATTATTTGTACATACTGACGGCTTTAGTTCTGATGGTATATGTGCATTTCCTTGAGTGTGGCATGTATTTAGAGGCTTTGGATGCTCTAGTTCCAATTTTTGTAATGTTACATATCGATATCACTTTATGTCTTCATATAGAAATAGAAACAATACTGAAGCATGTAATTATGAATCATTTTTCTGAAATATACTTGACAGTAATATGAAAATATGTACTACTTGATTTGGGCAGTTCTGATTTACACTGAAACCATTAAACTTAATACTATGGTGTAACATCCTGCCCTAAATGATATGATATTATCCGCTTTGGGCCAAGTCCGCAAGATTTTAGTATTAGGTTTACTCCCAAAATGCTTCATACTATTTAGAGAGAGTATATTTCATATAAATACATCATATAATCCATACCCAAGCAATGTAGGATGCCACAATCACCCCCTCTTAGGATCTAGCATCCTCGCTAGCGACTCCTATGGACTTTTGCATGCTCCCCTTCTCAGTCTTATATGGCTTTGATACCATATGTAACATCTCGCCCTAAATGATATGATATTGTCCGTTTTGGGCCAAACCCACACGGTTTTAGTATTGGGTTTACTCCCAAAAGGCCTCATACCATTCAGGGAGAGCATATTCCATATAAACACATCATATAATCCATACCCAGGCAATGTGGGACGTCACATATGGAGTGGTAATATGAGTGTCATAACTTTTATTTTGTAACCTCTCTCTCACTTCCCCATGTCCTCTTCTTTGTGTTGGGATGGCACCTTTCCAATTCCTAATCCATCTTTTAATGAACACATGAAGCTGGTATTGGGAAACACTTTTTAGTTCTATTTTGAGTCTGCATGTTGCATTTTTAGAAGTAAGCAATTGGCAAATTTTTTTTTTTTTTTGCTGAATAAGATTTGCATTACAATTGGGAGCACAAGGCTAGTGTAGAAAACTTCTAAAGAGGACAGGAACTTAACACAGTAGTCTTAGTGGGTCACTGGATGGAGCTCTTAACTAAATGTGGCCTTTGAGCATTGGGTATAGCCTCTTGAGAGCTATAGACCTGATTATCACTTTTGACATGATTTTAAGTTGTTTGATATGGCAACTCGTAGAAAATAAATATTAGGATTCTCTCTCTCTCTTGCTGTCTCTGTGTGCATGCTTGCGTATGGTCAAGACCTTCTTATGAGTTGTATGTTAGCTTGAAAATGTCTGCAGTGATATGCAAGTAAGCAAGCAGCAGGCTAACCATTATATGCATGTCTTTAGATAATTGATTCACTACATGTTGTGTGAGATGTTATTAGACTTGGTTTCTCTACAAGTTCTTTTATTTATTTATTTTTTTGGGTTTCAGATAATGATTCTTATTTACTAGTATCAATTCTCTTAATTTGTTTGCAGTGAATTGACAGGAACTCCTGTCGGTCAATCTCAGTCTCAGGATGCTAAACGTGAACTTTTAATGCTTTCTTTGCCTGCCATTGCCGGACAGGCTCTTGAACCTTTAGCACAGTTGATGGAGACCGCCTATATCGGTAGATTAGGTACATTATGTTTTTTTATATATGGTTCATTCCTCATTCAGTACTAGGCGGTTATATATATATATATATATATATATATATATATATTTCTTTCATTTTAATTCGAACACATTTTTGTTTGTAATGTTTGACAGTTTGAGCCCCTTTTTAACTTTTTTTTTTTAAATAACCATTTTCTTGTCTTGATGCTGATGAGGTTTTCATTGATAGTTGTTAGTTTCCTTAATATGCTCTGTTTACAGTTTTTTTCTTTAATTATTAAAATATAAATTTACTTATTAAAATATAAATTTATTAGTATATTTGCTTACGTAAATAGTAAGTTGCCATTAGAGGTTGAACTAATTTCATTTTGAATAGTTTCATTGAAATGATTTCTTGGATGATACTCCTATTGTCTAGGGAAAATCTGAATGCAAGTAGTTCTCATTTCGTCCCTCTTAAATGTCCTCTTGATGGTTCTAAATTTTACTTTCTGCTTTGATTCTTGTGCACTTTTTCTTCTTTTTTTTCTTCAGAATTTCAATCTTAAGCAACTGCATTCTCTTTGTTGGCCTTAACCATCATTGATGTGTGGGTTTCTTACTAGTAAACTAGGAGTTACATGCTTGAAGTGGTGATTTAAGTATTCATAGTACGGGTCTTTTAAGAGCTTAGAAAAGGCTATATTTCTCACATGAAATGTCCTGTAGCTATAGATATGAATTTATTTGACATTCAATTGCTTGATGTAGATTAAAACCAAATGATTTCTTGTTCACAGGTTGAAAACATTGCAAACTTATTTTTGTTCCATGATGATATCTTATTGTGTTTTGTTGATTATTATTTGGTCACTTATATGTGATGTATTTGGTGACTTACAATCCTTTCAGGTTATGTTATAGTCATTTCGAGGTTAAGCATGGAGTAATTATTTAAAATGAACTTTTCTGAATTTTTTAATTTGGTGGCCATATCCATCTCTATTGTTTTGAAAAGGCGAGGTATGCTAAGAACTAATAAATGGACAATTAAGTATTAGTTGATATAGGAAACAACGATATGTATTTACCTACTGAGTGGCTGGTTTTATTGTTCTCAAACTGAAGTTGTGCAAATGTTGTCACTTTCAGTTGCATTTGTTAGTGTGGCAGGAAGTCACTAGAAAAGCCATTAATGAATTCTTTGATCGGTATTTTGGAAAACTTGAATTTAATCAACCTAAAAGCTCGCTTTCTGTTTGCATCAGTCTGACTTTATAATTATCAAAGCTGAAACCAATCTCTTTTAGCATTTGTAGCTATGGAGTTTTAACCTGTTCCTTTTTTGTCTTCATTATTCCCGTAGGTCCTGTGGAGTTGGGTTCAGCTGGTGTTTCCACAAATATTTTAACTACATATCAAAGCTATTTAATATTCTCTCCTTAGTATTGCTACTTTCTTTTGTTGCTGAAGACATTTCAAAAATGCTGGCAAAGATTCTGCTTCAGGTGACATACAATTGATGGTTGATGCCTTAACGCTTTCTGTTGAACTTGTGTTTGATTCTGGATTTATTATAAAATTAGGCATATTATTGGTTCAATATTTTGTTCTGTACTAATTTGTTCTGATTGTTGTACAGAAGGGAGTTGTCTGGAAGGCAGTACTAATGGTAAACCATTTAATGGAGTAGCTGAAAGAAAGCAACTAGCTTCAGTGTCTACAGCTTTACTGTTAGCAGTTGGGATTGGTATTATTGAGGCTGTAGCCTTGTATTTGGGATCTGGAAAGTTTCTAGGTTTGATGGGTATCATCCGTAAGTTTTTGGATATACTTAGATTTACATAGTTCGTTAATTAATTGCAGCCTCCTCCTTTCCTCTCTTTATACATATGCATACATGTATGTGCATACTTGTACATGAAGACACATGTACACCAATACATGCTCTCTCTCTCTCTCTCTCTCTCTCTCTCTCTCTCTTCCTATATATATATATATATGTTTAAATATGCATTAGTCATTATGAATTTTGTGTTTATTATGTATATTTTCCCACTCTATCGGGTATAGTACATTTGGACTTTAATTCCAGGATTGGAATTGTACTTTATTTTCTTGTAGATCTGCATTTTGTTTTCTCTGGTAAATGACCTCTTATTTATTTACAAGGAATATGTTTTTCTTGGTGCCATTTTCTGAACAGGATTCACCCATGCGCATTCCAGCACAACGATTTCTTTCACTTAGAGCACTTGGTGCTCCTGCAGTTGTGGTGTCTTTGGCTCTTCAGGGCGTTTTCCGTGGTTTTAAGGATACAAAAACTCCTGTTTTTTGTCTAGGCAAGTGTTTGGGTTTAATAAGTGTAGTAACACTTTTGTTGACAACGATATCTTCTTATGTAGACTAAACAAACATACATATTATATGTCATAAGACTCAAGCTAGTTGGTTTTTCTTTTACTAAGTTATTTTGTGCCTTGCATTTACTTTTTTGTTTTGTTTTCTAATCCTTTCTCGTATGCTTTGGATTGAGGAATAAAAAGAACAAATGACATGCTCTGTGAAGTGCATGTTCATTTCATCATCATCTGAGTCGCATCATGCTTCTTTCTGTTTGGGAGCTTAATAAAAAAGAAATGAAATCGATGTGTAAGTTTTTCAATGTCCCCATTATTGGGTATCTGCATCTGCATCAGTGCCCTTCATCTTAATACTGATTTTCTTTTCGATAGAGAGAGTGAGACAGATTTTAGTGCAAGATGTTTAGGACTGAAAGGGAAGAAGTTGATGTTGGTCTCTACAACTTAGTTGTTTGCAACTCTCTAGAACCTTATTTTGAAGAATGTATGAGAAGTTCTTATATATTATATTTATCTGGTGACTTCTGTTTGTTGCTTCCAATTTGTTGCCTTTATTTTTCCAATTTACACCTTATCAAGATCCTAGTTCTGTTTTTCTTCATATCTTGTGCTTCTCTTTCTGCTGATTTATGTTTTGTTCCATATGCAGGCATTGGTAATCTGTTAGCCGTATTTTTGTTTCCCACTCTAATTTATTATTTTCGATTGGGTGCAACTGGAGCTGCCATATCCACCGTTGTGTCTCAGTATGTGCTTTTTTGGATTTATTTACTTCTTCCTCTTTTCTTTTTGGCCTTATTTGACAATAATCATGCTAGAAAATTTGTGCTTCAGATACATTGTTACCTTCTTACTGATCTGGCAATTAAACAAGAGAGCTGTATTATTGCCTCCGAAGATGGGATCACTTCAATTTGGTGGATATATAAAATCTGGTAAGTTTTTTAGTTTTTTGTCAGTTTGATTGTGTATATATTTTAGAAAGGCTAGCATTCCTCCATCCCCCCAGCAAGAGTTCCATTTATAGTTTTTTGCAACTCTCCTTACTCGTATATTTAGACAGTTGATATGGCTAAACTTTTGCTGCAGTCAGTTCCACATTTGCATGAATTATGCTATTATGATAGTAATTGACATTAGTTTGCTCATGGAACAGTACATTGATTTTGGATGGTGCAATGTTTCAATATTTTTTGGTTTTCTTTCACTTATATTTTTAGAAAGGCTGTTATTCCTTCCCTCCCCCACAAACCCCAACCAAATCTATCCTTACTCCTTGTATATTTAGAAGGTTCATATGACTAAACTATTGTTTCAGTCAGTTGCACATTTGCATGAATTATGCTATTATGATAGTAATTGACATTAGTTTGCTGATGGAACAGTAAATTGATTTTGGATGGTGCATTGTTTCACTATTTGTTATTCTGATAGCAATTGATATACATGTTAGACCTTTTATCTACTTCAGATGTATTTCAACAGCTTACCAATTATTGGCTGCTTTAGGTGGCTTTCTTCTTGGAAGAACTATTGCTGTTCTTACAACCATGACATTGGGGACGTCAATGGCTGCTCGTCAAGGTCCGGTAGCTATGGCTGCACATCAGATATGTATTCAAGTATGGTTAGCTGTATCCCTCCTTACAGATGCACTGGCTGCATCTGGTCAGGTATTCAATTCTTTCTTCGAATGATTTCTTATATGCTTTCATGACATTCTTATTTACTTGTTCCTATGCTATCATCCATTCAATTTCTATTTGGTTGGAATGATCAACTCTGTGGATTGACTGTGGGTAAAATAAGGCACTATTGCAGTAGAATATGCATAAACACAGAAAATCTGACAACTGGTTGAAGAATGGAAAATAAATGACAAGGAACTTTTGGAAAACATTTCACTCTCTAATGAAAAGGACAAAGTATCTTTCTGCATTTAATTGTTGGAATTTAAGCACCTCCAAGAAACTCTCTAAGAATATGTTGTTCTTGCTACAAGATGCTACATTTGGTTCTCAGGATACCTACAGAAGTTTGTATTTTTGTTGACTTCCAAATTGGATCTACTTGTAGGCCCTGATTGCGAGTTCTATATCTAAAGGTGACTACCAGACTGTAAAGGACATCACACACTTTGTGTTAAAGGTAAGCATATCTTTCATGCTTCTCCATTGTATTCGGAGTGTCTGATGCACACAAAGTTGGATAGATTCTGTTTGAGGACTTGATGTGGCATGTTTTTCCAGATAGGATTGGTCACTGGAATTTGCTTGGCTGCAATTCTGGGTCTTTCTTTTGGTTCTTTAGCCACCGTGTTCACCAAGGATGCTGAAGTTTTAGGAATTGTTAAAACGGGGGTATTGGTATGTACACTTGTGTTCTGCAATTTGTTTAATTTGTCTATAGCTTTAAAGTTGTTATAATTGTTGGTGCCTTTACATATTTCTAATGATTTCATCTCAAATTTGTCACAGTTTGTCAGTGCTAGTCAACCTTTGAATGCACTGGCTTATATTTTTGATGGTCTCCATTTTGGTGTTTCAGACTTCCCATATGCAGCTTGCTCTATGGTAAGCCTGGCTTATGTAGAGTTAAGACTTATTTGAGATGTCCTTACTTGGTTGTACATATTGCTTCTCTGACATTTTTAATTTTATTTTATAGATGATAGTAGGGCAATATGTTCAGTATTTTTGCTCTATGCTCCTTCAATTATTGGTCTTCCTGGGGTTTGGTTGGGATTGACACTCTTTATGGGCCTACGAACGGTGGCAGGATTTATGAGGTAAAATATTTACAATATTATCAGTATTTTTATAAGTTATATGCACATTTTGAAAATCTTGACAGTAGTCAAGGGGCCGATGTGCAATTGCTGATGAGTATTTTTATTATCCACGTCTCTACTTGTCATATGCCCGGTATTGATATCTTAGTGATTTACTGATGTGAAAGCATATTTTAGTTCTTCAATTAATCTTTGGTCCAGTATCATATAACACTAACGATATCAACTTTTATTTGTAGTCAACGTTTTAAAAGTTAGGTATTGTTGGCATTATTCATTGTTGGCCTGTCAATGTTACTGAAGACTTTTGTAGATGCTTATCAGTGTTGCTCTGCTTATGCTTGTTTGATCTTTGCTATTTCTTGCTCGTGCTTGTTGACTAATTTTAATCCATTTTTCAGATTACTATCAAAAGGGCCCATGGTGGTTCCTGCACAGGGACTTCCAGAGACTTGAGGTTGGTCAATATTCATAACTCTGATTATGGATCGTAGTGTTCTAACTTTCTGATACATATTAACATCATATATGTTCTTGTAATTAATTTGTTTGCTTGTCTTCAACTAATGATAATTTATCTTGTCTTTGGTCGCACAAATCTATGCATGACGGTGGGTAAGTCTTCCTAGTTCCAAACCTATGGATTCATTTGAATGCCTTCAAATACGATTTAATTCACCCTATCAAACCATGGTAAAAGGTCATTTGTAATTCATACTTGTTTTTATATTTATTTCCCCCTTCTCATGTTCTCTGTTTCTGTAGGCGACTGCCTTTTTACACACAAGTTTTATTAGAGAAGAAAACACTATAAAAAAATTTATAAATGGAAACCATTTTATTGGAATATTACTTTTTGAATATAGCTTGTACCCCAATTCCAGCAAGGACAGGAGACGATATTCGTTTTCTATAGCTACAGTAGATTCAAAGTAATTTGAATTGATAAATGCTAGACACACTCACTCCCAAATGTACATTCTGGATGCGGCACTAAAAATAACTATTAGATTCAAAATCCACTAGTGATCAATCTAAAATCTAATAGTGATTTTCAGTGCTACTTCAGCCATCATGGAGCATGTTTTTGAGCATGTGTTCTCATTTGAGTTGGGAAAAAAAGAAGACAAATAGTCACCTTTCTTTTGAGAAAAGGAGATGAACTAAAGTATTCCCATTGAGGTGATGTTTTCAGACTTATACGAACTAACCATGCAAATGACATTCCTTATTTCTAATTTGTTACCTTAAATGGCTTTCTTAGTTTAGTTGATATTGCATGCATTTCTTGTTTCTCAATTGAAAAAAAAAAAAAAAAAAAAACTGCTATCTGTTAGAATCACTTATAAAAGTTTGCTGGTAATGGTTTATTGATTGAATCAAGTGTTTTCTTCCTTGGAATTTTGGCTTTTGAATATAGAACTACTTTTTTGGGCCTGAGATTTAACACCACCTTTTCAGCTGGCCAATTGAGATGGGAACAATCTGGAATGATTGCAGGACTACTACTATTCTCAAGTATGACATAGATTCCTTAAGAGATCTTCTTATTAAGCAGATAAAAACAGTTTTGATTTTCGATTTGTATCATCTGGTATAGAGTAAACAAATCAAAACCATGTGTTGTCAATTAGATCATTTTTCAATGAATTATTATTATTTTTCATGGAAGGCTATAAATATTGTTACTAATTTGTCATTTATGCTTTTTAGATTATCATTGGATTATTGATGCAAACATGCATCTTATTCTCTGGCAAAGTCCAGGTTTTTCTTTCCCGCATGAGCAATTGTACTTCCAAAATCAGGGATTTATTGAGACAGTTTCCCTTGTCGAGGCTAGTACAATGATGGGTGTTTTTGCATTGTCCCCTTTTATATTAATAAAAAAGAAAATATGTGATACCCTTTATTCTTTGTTCAGACCACTTCTAAATTTGGCCTCTTGGGGTGGTCAAATCACGACCAGAAGACCCTTAGTGTGGTTGCCAACTAATTATTATTATTATTATTATTTTGGTTCAACTTTCTATTTGTGTGTATATTTGTATTTTCATAAAAGACAAGTAGGAAAAATGACCGAAATTTTATCGCATGAATCATTGTCACAAAAGCACATCACATTTATAAGTTCATTTTGAAACTACAATGATTTATTGTTACAAGGTCAAACCACATGGACCAATTTAATAATTTTATTTTTATTTTAAGCAAGACTCTAATGCTTTCAAATGAATAATCATAAAAAAGCCAGAGGGTATTCAATCCAAGAGGAATGTTATACTTACTTTCATTTCTTTACACAATTTTTTCACTTATAAATGGCTTTTAAAATCATTATTAGATCAAAATTTAATAAAGATCTGTTCATATTCAATGGTAGTATTAAAAGTCACCTACAGACGTAGAAAAATTGTGTAAAAAAGTAAGTGTAGAATTATTGGATTGTGATTTTCGTCACGAAGGCGTGAGGGATTGTTTCCTCATGCCTTCTTTTTTTAATATATTATATTATATATTATAATAATATATAATATGTTATTATATTCATGAGTGAAGGACTATTCCCCTCACGCCTTCGGGACGTTTATCTTCACCCAACATTATTTTAACCTCAAATGCATGCATAAAGTAAGTGTTAGAGATGACTGACAACTCATGATTTAGAACCCGTCCTAGGGTTCACTTTAATATAATGTTATAAATCACATTTTTATCTTAGGGTCCGTTTGAGTGTTTTTAAAAAATAATTATTTTTTAAACCAAATCGCAATTTTGAAGTGTTTGGGATTCATTTTGAAAGCATAAATTTTAAATAAATTGAAAAATCTGCGATTTCAATAAGCGAATTGTTGATGCTTATTTGAAAAGTGAAATTTAACCAAAATCACGATTTCACTTAAAGGTAATATTTACCTATTTGGTCCGAAATGCAATTATATACTAATTTTACCAAAATACTGATTAATAAAAAATTATTTTTTTGACAATGTTGATGTAGTGGTTCCAATCAATCTTTAGATTTATTTTTTAAAAACAATTATTGACTCAAAAGTCGGTTGGTTATGTCATATCAACATTCTAAGATAATTATAAAATAAAAATATAATTTCTGACATTTCTCACCAACTTAATAGGCTGCGTAGTCCATTGGACCATAAGGCTCGAACAATTCAGCGATGAATCCCTTCTTTCTTTTGGGGTTCCAGCCCATGTCTTCGCAGAGTTGATCATTGTACCATATATGAAGAGCACCAATGCAGGATCTCCTGTAGTATTGGCCGGAGTATGTCTTCATGTATTCATCCCAATTCGCCACGTCTTTTTCCATCTCTTTAATGCCCGGCAGCTTGAATGTGCCGTCAAGAAGCTCTGCTAGCCACCGGCATCTCATCTCCGATGTGTACAAGTTTGATACACTTTCCGAGAATCCAATCACTGCTAGTTGTGGAATTCTTGGATGAATGCATTGCCTGATACATTGCAAATTTTCATTTCAGACCTTTTTTTCTTAATAACTTAGGTATCCGGGATTTCGCCCTTATTATATCCCCGGGACACCGTGCAAAGTGATTTACCACTCGAGCCCGATTGGGGTTCGTATTTTGCTTGTTATCAACATCAGATTCTATGTTTAAAAGAAATGAAAAAGAAAAAACCTGTAGAGGGAACTGTTGCATTGGCGGACCCGGCCATATAATCCTGAAAAGGTGGAGACAAAATGTCTTTGAGCTTTTGATCACCCCTGAACCCTGTAGCCAAGATGACCAAATCAGTCTTCAGAGGTTGCACCTCGCCATTAACCAAAACACCTTCTTTGCAGAAGCTGAAGCTCGAAGCTTTTTTAAAAATAATGCTTCCCTCTTCAACTTTGTCATAGAATTTTTCTGGCACTAAGGAGATCAAACAAGAACTGATTTCTTGAAGGAAGCTGTGTTTTGGTACCATTCCATGCTTTGCCAACCCAAGCTTCTTCTTTATATGGCTTTCAACGAATTTAGAAAATGCCCATCTCTGTTACATGATCAACAATTTCTAATAAGCTTTACCCTTATGATCAGGATCATGTTTAGGAAAAAAAAAAAAATCAGTTACCAAAGGAGAAAGAATTGTTGCCACAAGACTTAATAGGAAGCCTTCACCAGGCTTATGAACCAATAGCTCTGAGAAGCGATTAAGGTAAAAAAAAGCAAGAGGCACGCCCCATGGAAGGAAATCAGGGACAATCCAATGTTCAGTCTTGTATAATACAGTACATGGGTGTTCAGTGCCTGCAAATTAAGTGCAGTAAATCTGAGAAAAGGAGCATATATTTAAATTACTTTTCATGCATGAGCCTACAAAAGTTTATAGATTCCAACTTTACTTAAACCTGTCTAAACGGAATGCAGGTTGCTCGGTCAAGTAAATTCTATAAAACTCTTTACATCTACTGCTTAAATTGTTAGCAATCGGAACAATAGATTGCTGAGAATCTAATTATGTAAGTGAAATAGTGTATCTTACCATTAGCTATTGAGCATTCCATGGCAATGTCCAAGGCAGATTTTTGTAACCCCACAACAGTGACTTTCTTCCCTTTGACCAATTCAGCAGCACTTTGACAATCCATGGCAGAGTAGTCCATGGAGTGTATCACCTTGCCATGGAATACTTCTGGGCCTTGGTTTGGAGGGAATTCTGGAACGTTTGGAACGTCACTGAATCTTCCGATGCAGAGGATCACGAAGTCCACTAGGTACACCTTCATTTTCAGTTACTTAACAGAGTATTATATATTGTCACTCACTATTAATACATGAAATTCATTGCAGTTATCACTTGATTTCTAGTCCGATTAATTTGATATATTCAGTATGGTCAACCCGATCTTAAAGGGATTTAAACTGAGATTGAATTGGAGTCTTGGCCTAACCTACTCGCTCAACCTACGCTTGGCCTTAAGGGTGTAAATATCTCCTTATCAATAATCGATCCTTCACCTAAATTAATTATGTCCTAGTGGGCTATAAATAATTATACGAAATATCATGAAATTAATTGAAAAATCTAATTTCGTTATGAGCAAATACATACCTGAGTGGAGAGAGTAGGGGAATCCTCTACTACAACCTTCCATTTCCCTTTAGAGCTGATTAGTGGTTCACCAGCGCCACCCCACATGCTCCAAGATTGCATCTGTTCCTCAGAAGGGCCTTCATACTCGATGTTGACAACTTTGGTATTGAATTTGATATACCGAAGCAAATCAAAATGGCGAGCATAGGACTGAATATAGTCAAACACTTGATGTTGGTTAGGGAAATCCTCCTCCACAGAAGAAGGCCATGGAAAATCTGAGAACTGATAAGCTGGTTTTGGAGTTTGGAGCTTAGTGGTGGCTATGGTTTGAGTCCATACTCCTCCAATGGTGCTTTTGGCTTCAAAAACGATGGGATGGAAACCCTTTGACAAGGTGTACTTGCAAGCCAGGAGGCCACTAATGCCGGCTCCGATAATGACCACCTGCCTCTCCATCGCTTTATATATGAAATGAAATGATGGGAAGATGTTGAAGTCAATAAACAATGCGGCATGTGAGTGTTCTGTCCATTTCTTTGTTTATTTCTTCCTGTCGATGATAACAATGGAGTGCGGCGCACACACAAGGGAAAGTAAAGAGCGATCTGATACATATCATACGTCTGTCCAAATTCTTTCGGGTGAAGCCAAAAGCATGCCAGCATACAGGTAGGAAAAATCAATAATGATTTGATTTCTTCCTTGATATTTTTTGATCGGCTTTGTATAATATCACTCCCAAGTGGCCCATCGATCATCTTTATCCAGTGGCGGAGCCAGGATTTTGGCTCCCGGAGGTAAAGATTTTTTTTAAAAATTTTTATAAAAAAATTAAAGTTGAGTAAAAATTAATTAAAAATGTTATAAAAAAATAACTAACGTAATAAATAAACAGTTCAAAAAAATTAATTATTGTTGTTCTCCATAATCTCACAGGTAACTACAATTATATATTTCATAATATTAAAATACGTAACAATTAATTTAAACATCAATCTAAAAATAAAAACTCAATCAATATAAAAATTTAATTACATACCTCTCGATCTCTAAAACAAAATAGCTAAAAAATTAATTTGAATTGTTAAAGGCTTTAAATAGAAAGAAATACTGTTAAGACAAAAAAAAACCCTCAAATTGCAAATTGTTGTACAACTAATTGCAATAGCAAATAAGAGTTTTGATTATTTTGAATATAATATATACTATACCTATTTAAAGACTTAAAGTGAGCAAGGGTTTTAAAAGATATATATATATATATATATATATATATATATGTGTGTGTGTGTTCTTCTTTTAGTTGTTTTGTCTTCTTTTTTTTTGGGTGATGGTGCGCGTTAGAGGGCCTCTTTCTTTTCTTATTTTTTCTTTTTTGCCTGAGGTTTAGTGGAACCGTGTGCGTTTTTTGTCATCTTCAATCTTTGTTTCTGCTATCTTTATCTGCAACTGCATCATCTTCAGACTTCAACCTGTAATAAGGGAGCATTTGATCCTTCCGTATCCAATTACGACTTTCAGAATGCTACCTAGTGTGGGACTATGCTATTCTAGTAGTGTAAGTCGTGATCCCATCCATGATCCATGGACCACCTATTTAGGATGTTGAGTGAAAGTATTTGATAATCCCTTCTACTTTTGACAACACCTCAGTTTGGTGATGCAATCCAGATTACACGTAGCTGATAGCCTCATGAAAGATTTTGAGCAAAGAGGATAGTTCCTCAAGTGTGGACATGCAATTCTGTGCGGTAGAATTTTAGCTCAACCATCATTCGATAGTTACTCGAACGAGATATTATGTGAGAAGATGATACAAATTTTGAGTAGAACTTACTCTTTAAAAGAATAGTGCTCAAGAGTTTATATATACATGATCAAGATTAGATTTAATCAATGTAAAACACTAAAATCATAACAGAAGAACAGAAACTTTGTTCAGTATTTGCTTGACTTGGGTTCAAGCGTGATTGTGACTAATTGTGGGATATAAAATAAAATGAAACTCATGGTTATTGTAGCATATTCATTACCGTACATGTTATGTTTTATTTTTTTTCAAAAAAAAAAAAAAAAAAAAAGGAAAAGAAGAGACAAACAAAGAATATAGTATAATTATGTGTGGAGTAGTGTGTCGCCATTAGAGGGTAGAGAGAGGTGATTGTTATCTGCAGCTCTTAAACGCGTGGACGATATGAAAGGGGGCATGCATCGCTGAAGATAATGGTGACATTGAAGATCATCTCCAACGGCCTTTTACTTTAACCTTTTAGTTAAATTTTGAGTTTTTGTTCCTCTAACAAACCTTCTAAATTTACACTTTTGTTTATATATGCTACAGTGAACTTTTATATTTGAAAGTTTACTGTAATAATTATTACTCTTTTTTTTTCCTCTTCCTCCTCTCTCTCTCTTTCTCTCTCTCTCTCTTCTTCCCCATTCTCTTCTTCCCCGTTTTTGAGCTTCCTTATGAGAAAAAAATTAAGAGATTGGGAGAAAGAGGGAGATGACGTAGAGAGACCCAAGAGGGGAAAAAAAAAGAAAAAGGAAAGATTGGGAGAAAGAGGGAGATCGGGAGAGAAAGAAAGAATAAAATATGAGAGTGAGAGATTTGATCGGGAGAGAAGAAAATGGGCAGCTATGCGGTGAAGAAAATGAAAAGATAAAAGATCTGCGGGTGAAAGAGAAAATGACAAGATAAAGTGGGAAAGAAAATGAAAAGATAAAAAATAATAAAATAATATTTAATTAAAAAATATGGTTAAAATAGATATTTTGTTAGATTGTGTAGTAAAAAGCTGTTACCTAAAACAGCTGTTAGATTGTGTAGTAATAACCATAACCGTAACCGTTAACCGCTTTTTATATAATATATTTGGATAATTATAATTATAATAATATTTATACATATAACTTAATCAATTGATCATTAATGATTAAATCACATTTTTGTTTTTAATAATTAAATCACAAATTGAGTATTAATATATTATATTATCACTATAATTTATATGATTATATCACATTATCAATTGATCATTAAATCATTTGATTATATAATAACAAATTATATATATATATATATATATATGACTCATAAGTCATAAGTCTACAAGTTAATCATATGATTCATATTATTCATGTATAATGATAGTATGATACTTACAATTAAATTAAACAATGTGTTACCTATCACTACAAAAAAATGGAAGATTAGTAACGTTTGAAAATTCAAACGTTACTAATTTAGTAACGTTTGAATTTTCAAAAGCGTTACTAATGGAAATCAAACAAAAAAAAACGGAAATCAAACAAAATAATGAAAAATAAAAAATCTTCCATTAGTAGCGTTGCAGATGTGCAAGCGTTACCAATGGAGTTTCATTAGTACGTTGCAAATGCATAATGGAACACTTTTTTTTTTTTAACTTTCATTTTCCTCCATTTGGTTTGTCTTTTTTTTTTTTGTTTGCTATTTCTATTACTTGGACATTAGCACTATAATTAACTACATTTTATTTATACTACTAATTAACTATATATATTAAGTATTAAGTACTAATTAATATAATTATATAATTATTATACAACTAATTAATTATATACTATTTTTAGTAGTACTTAATTACATAATAAATATAGTTCTAATTAATTATATACTAATTATAGTAGTAATTAAGTATAGTATTTATTAATTATAGTAGTAATGAAGTGTATATTAATTATAGGTAAAAAAACAAAAAAAACGAAAATCAAACAAAATAAAATAATAAAAAAAAATATTCCATTAGTAACGCGTTGCATCCAACGTTACCAATGGAACCTCCATTTAACGTTGGAAATCTGCAACGTTACTAATGGAAGATTTTTTTTTTTTTTTTTTTTGGTTTGTTTTTTTTTTTTGCTCCACTTTATTTCTATTACTTGGACATTAGTACTATAATTAACTACATTTTATTTATACTACTAATTAACTATATATATTAAGTATTAAGTACTAATTAATATAATTATATAATTATTATACAACTAATTAATTATATACTATTTTAGTAGTACTTAATTACATATTAAATATAGTTCTAATTAATTATATACTAATTATAGTAGTAATTAAGTATAGTATTTATTAATTATAGTAGTAATGAAGTGTATATTAATTATAGGTAAAAAACAAAAAAAACGAAAATCAAACAAAATAATTAAAAATAAAAAAATATTCCATTAGTAGCGTTGCGATTTAGCGTTACCAATGGAATTTCCATTTGGTAACGCAAATCTGCAACGTTACTAATGGAAGATTTTTTTTTTTTAATTCATTTTTCCTTCATTTGGTTTTTTTTTTTTTTTTATCACTTTATTTCTATTACTTGGACATTAGTACTATAATTAACTACATTTTATTTATACTACTAATTAACTATATATATTAAGTATTAATTACTAATTAATATAATTATATAATTATTATACAACTAATTAATTATATACTATTTTGTAGTACTTAATTACATATTAAATATAGTTCCAATTAATTATATACCAATTATAGTAGTAATTAAGTATAGTAATTAACTACTATAATTATTAAACTTTATTTTTTTTCCAGAATTTATTATATATTTTATATATTTATTATTTATTATTTATATTAATTTTTTATAAAATTTTCAACTAGTAACGTTTGAAATATTCAAACGTTACCAAAAAGGTAACGTTTGAATTCTTCAAACGTTACCATTCAAAAATAAAAAATTATTATATATTTATTTTTTATTATTTTTATTTTAGTATATTTACATATATAAATATACATATATATTAAGTAGTAGTATACGTAATATATACAGTTAATTAATACTATAATTAAAATATAATTATTTGTTTTTATGAAATTATTTTTTATGTTTTTATTTGTGTTTACTTTTGAAAATTTTTATTGAAGTTATATGATATTTTTTGTTATGTTTTTATTTGTTTTTTTTTTTGGAAAAATTTTAATAAACACCCAAAGGTAACGTTTGAAGTTTCAAACGTTACCAAAATAACGTTTGAAACTTCAAACGTTACCTTTGTTATTTCTCCCCAGCTTTTCCCCCTCCTTTTTCAAAAAATCCCGCCAGACGCAGCTTTTCCCCCTCCTCTATTTATTTCATTTTTTTCTTCTCTGATCAGCCACACGCAGAGTTTTTTCTTCCCAGCTTTCTTTTTCTTCTCTTTTTTTTATCTCCCCAGCTTTTGTTCTTCTCAGCCACCAGCCACACACAGCTTTTTCCTTCTCAGCTTTTTTTCTTCTCTGTTTTTTCTCCCCAGTTTTTCTTCTTAGCCGGCGTTACCACTCTCGCCGGAGATCCAAACGCGACCCAACACCACCGGAGCTCCAGGCACGCTGATCTGTCCGCCGTTCACCGCTGATTTTCCGTCTCTGGTTTTGCTTTCCCGTCTCTGGTTTTACTTTCCGTCTCTGGTTTTGTCTCTTGTTTTCAAGTTTTATTAATTGTTTGTCTTCTTAATTTCAGTAGGGAGCTGCATGCGCGTGGGAGAAACAAAAGAGAGAGAGGAAAAAAAAAGGCCGGCTGTGTGCCTGGGTGGGAGAAAGAAACAGAGGAGAGAAAATGCTGGCCAACGTGGTTGGGTGGGGAGAAAGAACTGAGAGACAGAAAAAAATAAAAAGCTGCATGCGTACGTGGTTGGGTGGGGAGAAAGAAGAGAGAGACAAAGAAAAGGAGAGAAAAAAAAAAAAAGAAAAGAAAGGCCGGCTGTGTGCCTGGGTGGGAGAAAGAAAACAGACGAGAGAAAAAGCTGGTGGGAGAAAAAGAAAACAGAGGAGAGAAAAAGCTGGCCGGCGTGGTTGGGTGGGGAGAAAGAAGAAGAGAGAGAGAGGAAAAAGAAAAAGAAAAAAAGCCTGCTGCACGTGGCTGGAGAGAGAGAGGAGGAAAAAAGAAAAAGAAAAAAAGCATGCTGCACGTGGCTGGAGAGAAAGAGAGAAAAAAAAGGTCTGCTGCTGGGTGGGAGAAAGAAAAGAGGGAGGAAAAAATAAAAAAATATCCAATGGTAACGTTTCATGTTTGAAACGTTACCTATCATCAAAATAAAAATAAAAATTCCAATGGTAGCGTTTCAAATTTGAAAGCGTTACTAATGGAACGAAAATTAAAAAAATAAAATTCCAATGGTAACGTTTCAAATTTGAAACGTTATTAAGCTAATTTTTTAAAAAAATTCAATGGTAACGTTTCAAATTTGAAAGCGTTACTAATGAGCGAAAAAAAAAAAAAAATTCCAGTGGTAGCGTTTCAAATTTGAAAGCGTTACTAATGGAGCCGAAAATTAAAAAAAAGATTTCCAATGGTAGCGTTTCAAATTTGAAACGTTACTATGATCTTCGAAATTAAAAAAAAAAATTACCATTGGTAACGTTTCAAAAGTGAAAGCGTTACCAATGTCCATTAGCAACTGTTACTTTAGTAATGGCGACCATTGTAACGTTTTAAGCGTTACCTTCCATTAATAACGTTTTAATTGTCCTAAGCGTTACTAATGGTTAGTTACTAAAAATAAAATTTTTGTAGTGTATAGCCACAATTGAATCAAAGCATTATCAGATACTTTATACTTAGAAAACATATATCACATTATCTTAGATTCTTAGATCTAAGATAATTTTATTATATTAATATGAATTGTGATTTATGAGATAATATGATCATATAATGTAAGTATGAGTGTATGACCATTAGATTATTATGAATTTAGGACTTAAGAGTTTGAGCATTATCATTAGATAATAAGTTCAATTAAAAAAAAAAAACTATAAGTAAATATGATAATAATTTAAATCATTAATCATATGATCTAATTTAATGAGATCATATGATTATATAATATCAAAGACATAAGTTTGTAATGGAATAAAATATTTTTGAAATATATTTATATCTTCTAGCATTTATTTATTTAATTTTTCCATATATATATAGTCTATTTTATATTAATAATAATAAGAATGAATTTCACATCAAAACGACGTCAGTTTTGGAGAGAAAAACGCATTAAGGGTTAAGGTAGGGATTTTCATCTTATTCTCTTCTCCTTCCCTATCTCACTTGGCGTCATTTCATCCTCTCTGAAACTCTACCTCTGGACCATCTCTCTCGTCGCCTCTTTCTCTCTGACTCTCTCTATCTCGCAGTTTTAATGTTTTATTTGTATTATTTAATGTTTTATTTGAACATTTGTTATTATTATTATTATTTTTCTATATGCTGTGTTGAACTTTTTTTATATGTTTTATTGAATTTTTTTTTATATGTTGTGTTGAACTTTGTTTTTATTTATTTATTTATTTTTTTAAGTTAACCGGTTATGAACTTATGATTTAATATTTAAGGATTTTTTAAAAAAAAAAAATTTAAAGTAGGTCAAATATTTTTTATTTTTCAATATGAGCTATTTTTATAGCAATTTGGCCCAAAAAGATACTAAAAATACAAAAAAACAAATGAGAGTAAACAATGTTATAGTGCTTAAAAAAAGCTCAATTTTAAAAAAGCGGTTATAGCGGGAGGTTAATTGTTTTACTAACCGCTAACCGCCTAGTGGATGCGGTTAGTGAAATTTAATAACCGCTAAGGCAGTTACGGTTAGCGGTTTTTGCCAATAACCGCCTTTACACCCCTAGGTCCCAACCGATTGATATACAAAGCAAGACTTTATTGCTTTCAAATGAATAAGCATAAAAATCCAATAAAGATCTATCCATATTCAATGGTAGTTTTAAAAGCCATTATAGAAAAATTGTGTAAAGAAGTGACAGTAAGTGTAACATTATTTTTTACTCCAAAAAAAAAGAAAAAGAAAAAAGTGTAGCATTATTTTGACCCCAAACACATGCACAATATAAGTGTGTCAGAGATTACTGACAACTCATGGTTTAGAACTCGTCCTAGGGTTCACTTTAATATAATATTAGAAATCACATTTTTATTTTACAATTATCACATAATGTTGATGTAGTAGTTCCAACCAATCTTTAGATTTATTTTTTTAAAACAATTATTGACTCAAAAGTTGGTTGGTTCTATTATATCAACATTCTAAGATAATTATAAAATAAAAATATAATTTCTAACATTTCTCACCAACTTAAGAGGCTGCGTAGTCCATTGGACCATAAGGCTCGAACAATTCAGCGATGAATCCCTTCTTTCTTTTGGGGTTCCAGCCCATGTCTTTGCAGAGTTGATCATTGTACCATATATGAAGAGCACCGATGCAGGATCTCCTGTAGTATTGGCCGGAGTATGTCTTCATGTATTCATCCCAATTCGCCACATCTTTTTCCATCTCTTTAATGCCCGGCAGCTTGAATGTGCCGTCAAGAAGCTCCGCTAGCCACCGGCATCTCATCTCCGACGTGTACAAGTTTGATACACTTTCCGAGAATCCAATCACTGCTAGTTGTGGAATTCTTGGATGAATGCATTCCCTGATACATTGCAAATGTTCATTTAATTTCAGACCTTTTCTTTCATTTTTTAATAACTTGGGTATCCGGGAATTCGCCCCAGTTAGATCCCTGAGACACCGTGCAAAGTGATTTACCACTCGAGCCCCATTGGGGTTCGTTTTTTGCTTGTTATTAACATCAGATTCTATGTTTAAAAGAAATGAAAAAGAAAAAAACCTGTAGAGGGGAACTGTTGCATTGGCGGACCCGGCAATATAATCCTGAAAGGTGGGGGACACAAAAATGTCTTTGAGCTTTTGATCACCCCTGAACCCAGTAGCCAAGATGACCAAATCAGTCTTCAGAGGTTGCACCTCGCCATTAACCAAAACACCTTCTTTGCAGAAGCTGAAGCTCGAAGCTTTTTTCAAAATAATGCATCCCTCTTCAACGTTGTCATAGAATTTTTCTGGCACTGTGGAGATCAAACAAGAACTGATTTCTTGAAGGAAGCTGTGTTTTGGTACCATTCCATGCTTTGCCAACCCAAGCTTCTTCTTTATATGGCTTTCAACGAATTTAGAAAATGTCCATCTCTGTTACATGATCAACAATTTCTAATAAGCTTCACCCTTACGAATTATGATCAGGATCATGTTTAGGAAACCAAAAAAAAAAAAATCAGTTTACCAATGGAGAAAGAATTGTTGCCACGAGACTTAATAGGAAGCCTTCACTAGGCTTATGAACCAATAGCTCTGAGAAGCGATTAAGGTAAAAATAAGCAAGAGGCACACCCCATGGAAGGTAATCAGGGACATTCCAATGTTCAGTCTTGTATAATACAGTACATGGATGTTCAGTGCCTGCAAATTAAGTGCAGTAAATCTGAGAAAATGAGCATATATTTATAAATTACTTTTCATGCATGAGCCTACAAAAGTTTAAAGATTCCGACTTTACTTAAGCCTGTTTAAACGGGTTTCGAGCAACCAGCATTCTGCTCGGCTAGGTAAACTCTATAAAGACTCTTTTACATTTACTGCTTAAATTGTTAGCAATCTATTGTCTAATTATGTAAGTGAAATAGTGTATCTTACCATTAGCTATTGAGCATTCCATGGTAATGTCCAAGGCAGATTTTTGTAACCCCACAACAGTGACTTGCTTCCCTTTGACCAACTCAGCAGCACTTTGACAATCCATGGCAGAGTAGTCCATGGAGTGTATCACCTTGCCATGGAATACTTCTGGGCCTTGTTTTGGAGGGAATTCTGGAACGTTTGGAACGTCACTAAATCTTCCGATGCAGAGGATCACGAAGTCCACTAGGTACACCTTCATTTTCATTTACTTAACAGAGTATTATATATTGTCACTCACTATTAATACATGAAATTCATTGCAGTTATCACTTGATTTCTAATCTGATTAATTTGATATATTCAGTATGGTTAAACCGATCTTAAAGGGATTTAAACTGAGATTGAATTGGAGTCTTGGCCTAACCTACTCGCTCAACCTACGCCTGGCCTTAAGGGTGTAAATATCTCCTTATCAATAATCGATCCTTCACCTAAATTAATTATGTCCTAGTGGGCTATAAATAATTATACGAAATATCATGAAATTAATTGAAAAATCTAATTTCGTTATGAGCAAATACATACCTGAGTGGAGAGAGTAGGGGAATCCTCTACTACAACCTTCCATTTCCCTTTAGAGCTGATGAGTGGCTCGCCAGCGCCACCCCACATGCTCCAAGATTGCATCTGTTCCTCAGAAGGGCCTTCATACTCGATGCTGACAACTTTTGTATTGAATTTGATATGCCGAAGCAAATCAAAATGGCGAGCATAGGACTTAATATAGTCAAAGACTTGATGTTGGTTAGGGAAATCCTCCTCCACAGAAGAAGGCCATGGGAAATCTGAGAACTGATAAGATGGTTTTGGAGTCTGGAGCTTAGTGGTGCCTATGGTTTTAGTCCATACTCCTCCAATGGTGCTTTTGGCTTCAAAAACGATGGGATGGAAACCCTTTGACAAGGTGTACTTGCAAGCCAGGAGGCCACTGAGGCCGGCTCCGATAATGGCAACCTGCCTCTCCATTGCTTATTGTTGAATGTTGACTATCAAATTCAAACCCGTATGCTTTCTGGCTTCTGCCTCTGCAAAGCCTTTATTTATTTGTTGGGAAGATGCTGAAGTCAATAAACAATGCGTCATGTGACTTTTCTGCTCATTTCTTTATTTATTTCTTCCTGTCGATGATAATAATGGAATACGATGGGCGCAAACACAAGGGAAAGTAAAGACCGATCTGATACATATCATACGTCTGTCGAAATGCATATAGGTGAAGCCAAAAAAGCATGCCGGCATATAGCCTTATGGGTAGGAAAAATCAATTATGATTTGATTTCTTCCTTGATATTTTTTGAACGGCTTTGTATAATATCAATCAACTGGCCCATCCATCACCTTTATCTTAAAATCCTAGGAAGAGTGTTACTGGGCCTCGATCACTGATTTTTCTAGGATTAATTACTATCCAAAGAATAATCCAATCGAATTGGGATAGGAAACACAATCTGGGTACAATTAAACTTTCCTGCACTCCAAGTCAAGTTGAAGTAGAAGACCTATTAATTATTTCAGGTCTGATTGCACGTCTGTGCCTATAAATAGGCCTAAAGAACGTGTAGTTTCATCCTGTTCCAACATAAAGCAAACATCGCTAGCCACATCTAGGTTAATAACGCAAATGTAACTAACGTTTTTCTTTATGTCATTTTAAATGATAGTACTAGAGCACTGTCAGCATTGTCTTCATGGGGATATCAGGAATTTAGGGGGAAAAGTTTGTAGTTCACAGAGTTGATGGTTTATAAAAATACTTATACCGTGTTAAGTCCCCATATTACATATTTACTAAGTAAAACTAAGCTTTATAAATGATTATAAGAAAACTATAAATTGACTAATTAATGCAGTTAGCTTTTTTTCAAGACTTTTTCCTCACCATTTCTACCAATATAATTATGAGGTTGTTATATTATTTGCTTGGCATTTGGCCTCCGCGATGGGACTGGTTTAGGGGGCAGTTGGGAGTGGCCATGGTCCCCCAAATTACAGGAAAAAAAATTAAGAAAAAAAAAAGAAGATATTTTTTGCCAATTGATCCCTCTCTAAAAAAAATTTGGCCCTTAATCCTTCTTCAAATTGAAAGCTGGATCAGTCCTTGCCTCGACATGCTAAAGTCAGCAAATCCAATTACCATTTTCAGAATGCTCCCTAGTGTGGGACTATGCTATTCTAGTAGTGTAAGTCGTGATCCCATCCATGATCCATGGACAACCCATTTGTTTTTTTCATTCTTAGCCATGGACCACCTATTTAGGATGTTTAGTGAAAGTATTTGATAATCCCTTCTACTTTTGACAACACCTCAGTTCGCTGATGCAATCCAGATTACACGTAGCTGATAGATTCATGAAAGATTTTGAGCAAAGAGGAAAGATCCTCATGTGTGGACATGCAATTCTGTGCGGCAGAATTTTAGCTCAACCATTATATATATATAATTTGAGTAAAACTTACCTTTAAAAAATTGGCTTGTAAGGGAAGAACGTTTAAAAGCTTATATACACATGGTTAAAATTAGACTTAACGCATGTGAAATACTAGGATTGTAACATAAGAACAAAAACTTCATTCGGTGTTCGCTTGACTTAATTGGGCTTGAGCGTAATTGTGACTAAGTGTGGGATATAAAATAAAATGAAATTCATGGTTATTGTAGCATATTCATTACATATATAAAGTAAATGTTATTTTAAAAAATAAAATAAGAAGGAAAAGAAGAGACAAAGTATATAGTATAATTATGTGTGGAGTAGTGTGTCGCCATTAGAGGGTAGAGAGAGGTGATTGTAATCTGCAGCTCTTAACGCGTGGAAGACATGAAGATAATGGTGACATTGTTAGGGAATTGGATACGGAAGGATGTATAAAATCTTGTAATTAAAGCAAGTAGTAGCGTGCAGCTTCAGTATTTGCCTATTTAGGGGTAGCCTTAATTAATTAATTAATTATATATATATATATATATATATATATATATATCCCACTACGTGACACAATCATGTTTCTGACACTTCTGCCAACCCACCTGAACATCATGCAACGTCTTGACTTCTACTTCCTTATATATCCAAGTTTTTTTTTGTTTTTATTATTATTTTTTTAAAAAAATTGAATAAGGAAAAATGTTATAGAGATGATCTTTTCTATTTCTAATTCAAATGAAATAAATAATGATAGATCCTATGAGAATACTTCCAAAAACACGATTGAAAGCAACTCATTTAGCTAATGCATATGCCCTAAAATTGGTACATTGAGATACGTTCAAAGCATTCTAACTTTGAAAGGAATAAAGAGTTAAACTAATATTAGAAATACAGTTTGCAAAAGACCAAGAAGAAAAAAGAGCAGGGCTATTAATAACTAAAATAACGAGAGCATCCCCTTCAACTGAGATAAGGCCCAAACCCATAGAAGTAGCCAAACGAACCACCAAAAGGGCTGCATGAGCTTCACCTTGCAAAACATCAGTGGAAACAAGTTTCTGAGTAGCTGCTGCAAAAATGGTACCATTTTCATCACTGAGCATTGCCATAGCAACTGCAAAAGATCCTCTCACCGCAACATCAAAATTCCCTTTTATCCAACCTATTATCGGAGGCATCCAAACGGTAGGAAGAGCAAGATCCCTCCAAGCATTATTATGATGATTAAAAGTATTGGAGATTTGAATAATCGTTGTACTCGCAGAAGGCTGCTTACCTTCATGAATCAACAGATTCCTAACTCTCCAAATAAAATCCATAGTAAGGGAAGCAAAAAAGCTAGAATTTGCGCACATCAACATTAGGAATACCTAGAGCAGCCACTGGAGAAAGGAGAGCCATCACCCAATCTGAAATAGGTCTGGAAGAAAAAGCCAACAGAGAGAGTCTAGGGGGAGCTTCTCCAAAGAATTCTAGTCAAATGACAATCCAAGAAAATATGAGAGAGTTATTCCACAGGCCCTTTACAAAAAGGACACAACCATGCCTCTTGATCGTCTGAAACCACAAACCTTCCAATCTTATCATTAGAAGGCAAAATATTCCAAGCCACCTTCCATAATAAATGTTTTAACCTAACTTGAAGTTTAAGACCCCAAAGGATGAACCAAGCATCTGAAGAGAGAGGAGAAGGCCTGCCACCCATAGTGAAAGAAAGATCATAAGCAGACGTCACAGAGAAAAAAAAAAAAAAAAAAAAAAAACCCAACACAAGAAGGAACCCATGTCCATTTATCAAAACAAGGTTGAGATGGCCAATGAATGCTTAAAATATTCTGCATAGTGGTAACATCAAAGAGATCTTCTAAAAGATGAGAATTCCAAACCTGTCTACCTGGAATCATAAGATCAGACACCATAAAAGTTGAAAAATTCACCAAGTTAGCATTTGGAATGGGTCTGAAATTAGGCATCAAGGGAATCCAAGGAGAATTCCAAACATCCATATTACTACCACAAGAAATTATATATCCAAGTTATTTGTTCGAGCAACACGTTCCATTATTTTCTCTACAAAAAGTCAACATAATTTTATTAATTCTAGACTTCTAGTTCTAAGATCTCTGAAGAGGGGCAAAAAAGGATGTAGGACCTATCATTTGCCCTTAGGATAACATACAAAGTTAAGGTTTAAAATGTCGTCTTCTTTTTCTATGAAAAATATTAGTTGTTTTTCTAGTATCAAACGTTTATGGATGCAAGCGCTTGATGAAAACTTTGATCCCGCAGAATGAAATAATTAAAAACTAAAAAAAAAAAAAAATAAGAACATAAAAAGTAAAGTGGGTCGGCCACCCACAGAAGAGGTTAAGGGTGGCGTCTAGGGGTGTAGCCACCCCTTGTTTTGGGTGGTTCGACCACCTAGGTCCTCTATGGTGTAACCACTATTTAAATGAAACCTAATGGCCACCCACTTTATTTATTTATTTATTTTTAATATGAGTTGAAAAAAAAAAAAAAGAATTGCATAGGGCTGTTAGTAATTTTGATTAAATTCCAATTTGAGCATGTATGTTATTACCAAACTAAGGAATATGAATAAATATTCCATTTCATTCTCTTTTATTCCCCATTTCTTAATGAAATGCAAATTTCACAAACCAAACGAGCACATAGTGTAAATGGGTAGATCACCAGCAATCATGTTTTGTGAGCTGAATCGTAGGTTTTCAAGAATAATATATGGGCGTTCAATTCATCCTTCATAGCCCACAAGTCTATATTGGTAGAGGGTTTAGTCTAACCATTTTCAACAAAAATTCAAAATCGTTCATCCAATGACTTAAGGAATTTTAATGCTTAATTCACGCAAACCTTTCAATAGGCATAGTTATTGCTATCAAAATAAGGGAAAACACCAAGAGGTTGGCCCCATTTCTTTCAACGTAAAATGGTTTTCAGGAAAATGATTTTTGTATTTTTCGGTGTTTAGTGCAATGTAAAATAATAGTCAACAGAAAACATTTTTCCTTTAACCGAAAATTCTTGTTTAATTTTTGGAAAATTGTTTTTAATAAACCATTTTCCGATTTTGAGCATCTCATTCTCAAATTGACGTACACCACCAAGACTCACCCATTACCCCACCAAGACTTGTCCACGACTTGACCGAGACCCACTCGAGATTTGATTGGGACCTGCCCAAGACCCGCCTAGGACTTGACCGAGACCCGCTCGAGACTTGATTGGGACCTGCCCAAGACCTGCCCAGGACTTGAGACCCGTCCGAGACTTGCCTGCAACTTGACCGAGAGCTACCTGGGACCCACCCCGTACTTGCCCAAGACCCGCTCGGGACTTGCCCGAGACCCACCTAAACTTTACCGGGATCCGTTGGACTTGACCGAGACCTGTCTGGGACCCGCCCAAGACCTATCTAGGTCTTGGACGAGTCCCAGGCTGATCCTGGTCAGGTCCCAGTCAAATCTCGAGCCTGTCTCAATCAAGTCCTAGCGGGTCCTAGGCAAATCTCGGGCAGGTCCCGGTCAAGTCCCAAGCAAGTCCCAGGCGAGTATCGGTCAAGTCCCGGGTGGGTCCCAAGCAGCTCCTAAGTGGGTCAAAGGCAGGTCTTAGACGGGTCCCGGTAAAGTCTCGGGTGGGTCCTGATCAAGTCTTAGGCAAGTCTTGGTAAAGTCTCGAGTGAGTTCCGTTAAAATCCCGGGCAGGTCTTGGGCGGGTTCCGGTCAAGTCCTAGGCGAGTCTCAGTCAAGTTTCGAGCAGGTCCCATTAAAGTTTTGAGTAGGTCCCGGTCAAAGTTTGAGTAGGTGAATATATATAAATATATATAAATTTTGTGATTTTTCGTACGAGCTAAACATCGTAAAATGTTTTCTAAAAAATAATTTGTTAGAAAATTATTTTATGTTGAAAACATTTTACGACGAAAACCATTTTACGTCGAAAGAAACAGGGCCTAAGATTGATACATGAGAATGGGGGTCAAAGTATATCACTTAGGAAATTAGTCTAAGCGAGCTTAGCTCTAATACAGTAATATTGATTGAAATATATGATTTAAACCCCAAGTTGTTAACAAGCAAGATTACCATACCAATTACAACAATTATGCATACTGAAATACGTATTTCGGTATACAAGAAAGCATAAAATCAATCACAGATTTTGGTAACAAAGTGGATATCTTTTGAAGAACTTTTCAAAAGTAAAATTACTTGTGGGCAAGCCAACCGCAAAGGTATCAACCATAAAAGACTTGTATTACAAATTGATCTTACTTACAAAACATTTGTAACTTCTGAGACTCAATTTCTAACCCTCGTCCTTGGCAAACGAGCCATTCACCTTCCATCGTAGTGGTTCTAGAACCTTTGGCACTCTATTTGGATTACCTTCGCTACCAAACCTTGTATGCTACAACTCATAATTCTGCTACTTGTAAGCTTTTATGCGGTTTGAACAAACAAAAATTAAGGAAAATGTTCAATTTGTTTAAGGCTCTAGATCTAGGGTGTTTAGAAATCTCTTTAAGAACAATGAAAAATCGCATTTCTAAGTTATGAAAGTGGTGATTTATGAGACTTATATAGATGAGATAAAACTGAAGCTTTTATGCTAAGTCAACTAAGGTTAAAATAGTTTGTTGTAGTCTTGTTCAAACGAAATTAGGTCTTATTCGTACACGAGTTAGGGTTTCACAATTTTTGCATAGCGATAAATGGAGTGCAATTAAGTTTGTTACCGAGTGTCTCAAATATGTCTTGATGACCATCACGATTACACATAGTGTGATGACAATGATTGCCATTGCAATTGGAGCATTATGTGAGTCTTCTAATTTAGCTTGGTTCGATATGGATCCATTCACTCCTTTTTGGTACTCAAATTTTGAAGTCCTCGTGGTCTCATCTGATTGTCATTTGAACATGCTTAAGATATATGTATATATATATATAGACATTTTGGCTTACATATTGATCTTTGAGATATGTCTCGTTCATAACGTCATACAATTGATGTTGCAAACGAGCTATTATGTTCTTCACCTTGAACTAATTAAATTTTTAAACCTCATCTTAAGACGAACTTCAATTCGAAACCGAAACTTACAATACAATAAGTTTTGATACTGAATTTGACAACAACATAAAACTTAACACAAATAAATATGATAGTCATTATTTTGCATCAATGAGAAATTAACCATGACTAAAACAAAAGAAAGCAGAACTTTAAGCCCTCTAAAGACGTTTCATCTATAATACATATTGCCAACCATGTTTACTGAGGATCAATATATTTGCTGCTGTCATCACTTCAGTTCTCAATTATATATGCTTTTCTGAGATCTTAATACGAAGGGGTTTCCTAAACTTCAACATAGGAGACCGGACAATGTCTCCTCCCTCAATCTTTTTCCACCTATATATATCAATTAGAAAACCAAAAAAAAAGGGGATTACAATAAGTGTTTGTGCATGCATGCCTACTGGTCTTGGCACGTGCAAGTAATATAGAATGAGGGATGTCTCCAAGAGGTAGCTTAATTGGCTATGAACCATGCCTTATGAAGCGAATGTCACTAGTTCGAATCTCCCGTCTCCTTACTCTTGTGTGGACATGTCAAAAAAAAAGAAAAAATGAGGCATGTACATGTTACCTGTATTTTGTAACCAAGACATGGAAAAAGGTGGACAATAGCACCCTACTATACTCTACCCCCGCACATTGCTTCATTCCCCCTCCAAATGGCATGAAATGCTTCGATATATCGTTTACCTTGAGATCTTATAAATTAAGGGCTAAAATAATTAGATTAAAGGCTACAATTTAGAACAACTTGATCATGTCTATATATATGTGTGTGTTTTGCATGCATGCACCTTCCAACGCCATGGGTTGAACGCAAGAGGATTCTTGAATGTATTAGGGTTTAATTGAAGAGCAGTATTAACAACCATGACTGCCCAACCTGCTGGAATATTTATATATCCTGCACAAAAATTAATAACCCCTCGGAAAACTTACATTATAATTAATCTGTGATTAATGGAGTTAATTAAACACTCAAACCAACAAGTTTGAGCATGTTTACCATTCACTTGGATATCCTTTTTTGCTCTTTGCAGTAACCCAGGTGCCACAGTTCCCAGCCTAATTGCTTCTATTATTTATTATGACAAATCTTGACCATTCAATTTATAATAGCATACATCCTGTTATTTCAATAACAGCATTGAAGCCAGATCCTCATTTATAACCTGTAATAATTAAAAATTAAAAATAAAAAAATTGTAAAAAAAATGCCACCTTAGTTTATAATAGCATGCATGGAGAACAGAGTGTGTTGAGTGACTGACATAGAGTGTGAAAGTCATCGATTTGTATTCTTCCCATGTGAGTGGGGAATTCGGGTTTGCTCTCTTTTTCAGAATTGCTTCATGCTCAGCCTGATCATTCAATAACCCAAATGTGAAAAATTAAATTAAATTAAAATTAAGAGAAACTTTGATTACCCTCATTAAAGTATAGACGTTGTTAATCATAACCTTAAATTTAAAAATACCTAAAATGTACTGATTTTAAAATAACAATAATAGAAAGAACTAGTTTGATTATCACCAAGCCCACAAGGGCCACAACCACGTCATGGGTCAAGACACCCACAGTGTGATACGTTAGTCTAGACCCATGGCTAACCTTGAGTTAACACCACGTGACCATGGGTCGGTCCAAGCCATACGTCACCATAAACATTTAAAAAAAAGTGGGCATTTTGGACATTTCAACCAAAAAAAAAAGATAAAAAAATTTTCATAATACCAATTTTACAAATTTTTAAACTTTAAGGTTATGATTGCAAAAATGCCTGTACTTCAAAGTTCTAAGATAAGCAAAGGTTTCACTTAAAATTATATTAAATATAGTGCTCATAGTTTGTTAGCCATATATAAATATATAAATAAAATTGTACGTACAGTTAATTCGTCAAACGCCAAGGGGTTCTCAGCAAGTAACTTGAAAGCCATCGTTAATGCTGTAGAAAGTGAATCAAAGCTGACAAAAAGCAGGCCAAACATGAGCTGAACAACAAATTCGTCTGTAAGGAAGTTCTCCGTCTTCATGTCTTGGATGATATGATGAAGCACGTCCCCATGATCATCATCATCAGCTAAACCTCTCCTCTCCTTTAATATCTCCAGCATCACGTCCAACGCCTTCTTATGGTCTGTAAGGGAAGAATGCGTGGATTCTACTCAAATCAAAACAGAGCATATCTAGCCTCAAATCAAGCCAAATATTCTGTCATTAATTCTACATTTGGAGCTGATTTTAAATTTGAATTATATAGCTGTACATTGTAACAGTAGCACAATTTCAGCCTTTTAGTTTACATGTTTCCTAAATTAGCTTCTCTACCACTCTGTATATAACATAGAAATTGTATCAATAAAATGAGTGGGAAATTATTCATTGAAATCACAGCAGTATCCACTCCTTAACATGGTATTAGTAGAGTTGATCTCTAACGAGCCATCGATCCAAGCCACCACAATGCCTTCCTCCTCTGATCAAAACCCAAGCTTTACCCTCCTCAACCAAGCTCCTTCCACAGCAGATAAACCTCTCATTACTCTCAATATCACTGCCCAAATCAATGAAAAATTAACTCCCTCCACCTTTCCTCAATGGCGTGCTCAATTTGAAGCACTCCTTATTGGTTACGATTTACTCGACTATGTCGAAGGCACTCTTCGGTGTCCCTCTTCCACTAGTTCTGTCGATGATGAGCTGCGCAAGACCCACTGGGTCCGACAGGATAAACTTCTCCTGAGTGCTATTTTAGTCTCCACAGCACCTACAATCACACCACTCATTGCTACGGCAAAGACCTCTCATGAAGCTTGGAAAAAGCTAAAAAATCTATATGCTAGCCGCTCAAGAACTTGCTATGCAATTAAAGGAGGAACTCACCTTAATCCGGTGGAAATCGATCGATCAATCATAGAATATCTCCATCTTTGTGAAGACCTTGGGATGAATTAGCCATCATTGATCATCCAATTTCGGATGATGACCTAACCCTTTATGTGTTGAATGGTTTAGGTCCAGATTTTGGAGATTGCAGCCTATTAAGAGCAGAATCATCACTAGCCTTTGAGGAGTTGCACGACCTGTTGGTTGGACACGAGGCATATCTGGCGCTTAGCGACAGCAACGCAGCAAATGGTTGCTTCCGCTAACTACACAAAGACGAAGCAGCGCACATTGGGGAGTCAACAGCGGTACTTCAAGCACAATGAAAACTCCGTAGGCCTCAAGGCCCAGCCAGGCGAAATTTTAGTGGAGCCAGCGTGATGGACGTCGCTCCAACAACAACTATGGTAGGCACAATAATTCCAATCGGCGCTATCAGCCCAAATGCCAAATTTGTGACCAATTGGGCCACATTGCCAAGTCTTGTCCTCAATTCCATCCACAAAATGTCTCTATCAATTGTACTAAAACTTCAAATGGCAAGGACAACAATTGGCTACTTGATTCGGCCGCTTCTCATAATATCACGGGTGATCTCTCCAATTTATCTATTCATTCCGAATATGATGGAAC
Organism: Carpinus viminea; assembly: GCA_013348765.1. Classification (NCBI taxonomy): domain Eukaryota; kingdom Viridiplantae; phylum Streptophyta; class Magnoliopsida; order Fagales; family Betulaceae; genus Carpinus; species Carpinus viminea. The sequence continues at coordinate 13,103,113 of CP054669.1, read as the reverse complement.
TGACGAAGTAATCCTCGGTGATGGTTCAGGTTTGGCAGTCTCACACATTGGTTCTTTGGCTTTACACTCTCCTAACCGAACCTTTACATTGCGAGATACTCTTTGTGTTCCAAACCTTTGCAAAAATTTAATTTCTGTTCATCATCTCACCAAACAAAATAATGTCTTTGTTGAATTTCACCCTTTTCATTTTCTTGTGAAGGACAAGATTACGGGGGCGATCCTACTAAAAGGAGCATGTAACAATGGCATCTACACCTTCCCGGAATCAATGGTGGCGTCCAAAAAGGTTGCTAATGTGCATGAACGGACTTCCATTGACGGTTGGCACAAGCGTCTTGGGCATCCTTCTCTTAAAATTGTCCATCATCTTGTTAAGAATTTTTCTCTTCCCATTTCATCGCACAAAAATGTGTCGTCTTTATGTCATTCATGTTCTATTAATAAAGCACATCAACAACCTTTCCGTGTTACTAGTCTCCAAAGTCATGAACCACTTGAACTTATTTACACGGATGTGTGGGGTCCCGCTAGTTATACTAGAATTGATGGATCACGATATTACCTTATTTTTGTTGATCATTATACAAAATGTATATGGTTTTATCCAATGGTCACTAAATCCGGTGTTTCTAATATTTTTTTACATTTCAAAAAGTTTGTTGAAACCCGCTTTCAAAAACCGATCAAAACACTATACTCACAATGGTGGTGAGTTTATTGCTTTAAAATCCTATCTCTCTTACTTCATGGCATAACTCACTATACCATGCTCCACACACCCCAACAAAATGGTGTCTCTAGCGTCGTCACCACTCACCTTGTTGAAGCAGACCTTACACTTCTTCATGATGCAAATCTTGACTCATCGTATTGGCCCTATGCCTTTCAAACAGCCTCTTACCTCATAAACCGACAGCCCACGCCTCTCCTCCAGGAAAAATCACCTTTTGAAGCCCTTTTTGGTCAAACACCAAATTATTTAAAATTTAAAAAATTTGGGTGTCTTTGTTATCCTCTCACACGGCCCTATAACTCCAATAAAATGCAACCCAAATCAAAAGCCTGTATTTTTCTCGGTTATTCACCAACTCAAAATGCCTACAAGTGTTTTGAACCACAAACAAAAAAATTCATCATATCTCGCCACGTGTTGTTTGATGAAAATCAACAACACTCCAACCCATCTCAACCCGTGCCTTCCATGCCAACCCAGACCACTCGCGACCCTCATCAAGTTCTTCCCCTCCACTTCGATGCCCAGCAGACTGCAGTGTCATCATCAATGGTGTCCAATGTGCCCGCATCATCGCTGCCTCCGGAAGGCTCCCATGCCATTGCTGCGTCCTCCCCAGGTAATTTCGGACCCTCTGGTTCTTTACTTCATGATTGTTTGCAAGACCTAAATCGCAACACCACTCACCCGAACACTTCCTTAGATGAAAATCAGATTGTGTCTTCTTTAAATTTGCAATCACAATCTCATGATTTTTCTACTACTACACATCTCAGTCCAAACCTACCGCTCCCAAATCCGAATTTCACAAACTCTACCCCAACAACTAGTCCTCCTCAACGCACTCACAACATGACCACCCGATCAATGAACCAAATTTTCAAACCCAAACAAATTCACACTGTGTCCAAATATCCTTTCCTCCAAACCATAGAACCAACTTGTGTGAGCCAAGCCATTTCTCAACCTAACTGGCGTGAGGCCATGTCCAATGAGCTCACTGCTCTAATGAAACATGGGACTTGGGATCTTGTTTTACCACCTTCCAACTGTAAACCCGTGGGCTGTAAGTGGATATTTCGAGTAAAAAGGAAGGCTGATGGGTCCGTGGATAGATTCAAAGCCCGTTTAGTTGCTAAGGGCTTCCATCAGCGTCCTGGTGTGGATTATAAAGAAACATTTAGCCCTGTGGTTAAACCAGCAACCATTAGAGCTGTATTATCTGTTGCAGTCATGAATGGATGGGATTTAAGGCAAATGGATGTCAACAATGCCTTTCTAAATGGTGAATTAACTGAGATTGTTTTTATGGTGCAACCCCCGGGGTTCAAAGATTTGTCAAAACCTAACCATGTTTGCAGGTTAAAAAAGGCGATCTATGGGCTTAAACAAGCACCACGGGCTTGGTATACAACTCTCAAAAATGCTATTCTCTAGTTAGGTTTTCACAATTCCAAGGCAGACTCTTCTCTATTCATTTTACAACACGGATCAATCTCTGTTATTTCCTGGTTTATGTTGATGATCTTGTCATAACCGGAAATAATTCAACTCTTGTGGCCAATATTATCAAGCTAGGTGACATGTTTTCTCTCAAGGATATGGGTTCCTTCATTTTTCTTGGGGATTGAAGTAATTCCTACTGAAAGCAGATTATTTCTCTCACAACATAAATATGTTCGTGAACTTCTAGACACCACAAGCATGAGTGGTGCAAAAGATGTCTCAACACCCCTCTCTACAACTCAGTCCCTTCACTTGGTTGATGGCATGGCTGCTGTGGACAGCTCAGAGTTTCGTAGAATCATGGGCAGCCTTCAATATCTTTCCTTGACACACCCAAATATCTCATTTGCAGTCAACAAACTCTCTCAATTTATGCACAAGCCGACTACAAATCACTGGACAGCAACCAAAAGGCTCTTACGCTACTTAAAACAAACCATTTTTTATGGTATTCAGATCCACAAAGCTGGAACACCAGTATTGAGGACATACTCCGATGCCGATTGGGCTGGAAATGTGGATGACCGCACGTCAACCTCTGCATACATCAGTTTTTTGGGATCTAACCCCATTTCTTGGAGCTCAAGAAACAAAAGCAGTGCAAGATCCACAAGCTAAATACGGGCACTAGCTAATGCGGCTTCTGAGACAATGTGGTTGTCCACTCTTTTCAAAGAACTCGCATTTCCACTCAAAGAATCTCCCCTTCTGTTATGTGACAATCTCGGAGCCACACATCTCAGTTTTAACCCAGTCAACCACTCGCGCATGAAACACATTCAAATCGACCTTCACTTTGTGCGTGACTTGGTGCAAAAAGGAAACCTTCAAGTCAGACATGTACATACTCAAGACCAACTAGCTGATCTATTAACGAAGCCATTGTCAAAACAGCGCACAGAATTGCTACGTAACAAGATTGGTCTTGCCAATGGAAGCCCAATCTTGCGGGGGCGTATAAGGGAAGAATGCGTGGATTCTACTCAAATCAAAACAGAGCATATCTAGCCTCAAATCAAGCCAAATATTCTGTCATTAATTCTACATTTGGAGCTGATTTTAAATTTGAATTATATAGTACATTGTAACAGAGTACAATTTCAGCCTTTTAGTTTACATGTTTCCTAAATTAGCTTCTCTACCACTCTGTATATAACATAGAAATTGTATCAATAAAATGAGTGGGAAATTATTCATTGAAATCACAGCAGTATCCACTCCTTAACAAGGTCCCGATCATCGATCATCCAATCGCTTTATTCATTTTATATATATATATATATATCTTTTACGTCATGAAATCTTATATATCATCAAGCAGAGTGCATGGGAAGAATTTGAGTTACTGTAAACATCTATGGTAAGTGATGCAGGATGTTTAGAGGAAAAGCGAAGCCCATTTGAGAAGTTTATATACTTCTCCGTTAAATCTACTGATGATTTTTCTGGGTCATAACTAAACATCTGCTTTGCTCCTTGTTAGAATGTATTCATAATATATTTTGACAATCTCCATAATTTCTGATTTTATATTATTTCCTGTATTTATGTTAATATTATTTCCCTGTATTTATGTTGATATTATTTTGTATTTATGTGTAATTGTATTTCCTAGTTTATACAGCCTTATTCAACTATAAATAGGCCCATTTGTATACAATTCAAAACACACAGAAATAAAATATTCAGTTATCCCTATATTCTCTAGTTTATTTCTACATGGTATCCAAGCCAAGTTTTGGCCTTGTCTAGAGAAGTAGGAAGTTTGTACGATTCGAAGGCTTTTCGATCTCTTTTTGGTATAACTCTTATATCAACAAGCTAAAAAACGCCCGATCCACCCTGTGGTGTTCTCAGATCGTCGTTTCGAAGTTCAACACACTCCCACACGTTGTCAGAAGTTTCTGTGTCACTGTTCATGCGAGTTTCTGTGTCACTGTTCATGCGCTTCACGTGCCGTTGCTGGCCACCACGCACCACCCAATTCAACCGTTTTCAGAAAAATACTGCCAAATTGCAAATCGGAGGCTGCCGACCTATAGATTTGTGAAAAGTACACGCCACCAGGATCCTCCACGCGCCCTCAAGAGCCGCCACAAGTTTCTGTGGTAAATTTGACGCTACCACGCATTGCACGTGCCTCCCATGCGCCGCCCAAATTTTGTGAAGAGTTTGCCTCCACCACACGCCGTCCACGCGCCGCCCTATGCTTGTAAGTCCTTTTGAGCTCATACTTTTACAATAGATCCTGCTACACTGCACTATTCCTACCATACAACCAAGCTCACAGCCTTATAGTGCACTCTACTAAACTGAATTTAAACCCTTTAAAACAAGCTCTATATCCTTATCATACACTCAACCCCACCAGATCCCAACCCTTAAATCCAAAACCCATACTTGGGACTTAGTTGATTTACCTCTTGGCAAAACTGCGATAGGGTGCAAGTGGGTATACAAGATTAAGACAAAATCTGATGGGTCTGTAGAGTGATACAAGGCACGTCTTGTGGCAAAGAGGTTCAATCAGGAGTATGGTATTGATTATGAGAAAACTTTTGCGCCAGTGGCTCGCCTTACTTTTGTTCGATCCCTCCTTGCTGTGGCTTCTATGCGTCGTTGGGACCTTTTTCAAATGGATGTGAAAAATGACTTTCTCAATGGTGACCTTGGTGAAGAAGTTTATATGCAGCCCCCTCTTGGATACGATCATCCGCCACACAAGGTTTGCCGACTTCGTCGGGCATTGTATGGTCTAAAACAGGCTCCACGAGCATGGTTTGCCAAATTCAGTTCCACAATTGCACAAATTGGGTTTGTTTCTAGCCTTTATGACTCTGCTCTTTTTATCCGGCAATCTGATGTTGGTCTCATTCTGCTCTTATTATATGTTGATAATATGATTATTACTGGAGATGATACTGTCGATATTCGTAACCTCCAACAGTTTTTGAGTCAACAATTTGAGATGAAGGATTTGGGTTCTCTCAGCTACTTTCTTGGATTAGAAGTGTCCTCTGATCAAAATGGTTACTATCTCTCTCAAGCAAAATATGCTTCAGATCTTTTTTCACGAGCTGGTCTTATCAATTGCAAAATTGTTGATAGTCCTTTAGAGACAAATGTCAAACTTCGTGCCACTGATGGTGAGTTACTTTCTGATGCCACTCTATATTGACAGTTAGTTGGAAATCTCATCTATCTTACTATGACACGACCAGATCTTGCCTATGTGGTTCATCTTGTTAGTCAGTTTATGACTGCACCATGCTCAGTTCAGTATGCTGTTGTTCTTCGCATCCTTCGCTACGTGAAGGGCACTTTGTTTCATGGTTTGCATTCCTTTTCTCACTCTTCATTAGACCTACGTGTCTATTCAGAGGCTGATTGGGCAGGAGATCCCACTGATCGTCGTTCCACCACGGGTTATTGTTTCTTACTTGGTGATTCTCTTACTCATGGCGTAGTAAGAAACAATCTATTGTTGCCCGTTCTAGCATCTGGAGTATCGTGCTCTTGTTGACACCACCTCTGAGCTCCTCTGGCTTCGTTGGCTTCTCCATGATATTGGTGTTTCTCAGACCTCTAGTTCTCGTATCTTTTGTGACAATCGATGTGCGATTCAGATTGCGCATAATGATGTATTTCATGAACGTATTAAACATATTGAGATCGACTTTCATTTTGTGTGCCATCATCTTTTGCAAGGAACTCTCCGTCTTTGTCCTATTGCTTCCGCTGATCAATTAACCGATGTGTTCACCAAAGCACATCCACCTGGACAGTTTCGTGATCTTGTTTTCAAACTCAAGTTGGCATCTACATCACCACCTTGAGTTTGAAGGGGAAATGTTAGAATATATTCTGAATATATTTTGACAATCTCCATAATTGCTTATCTGATATTATTTCCTTTATTTATGTTGATATGTTGATATTATTTCCCTGTATTTATGTTGATATTATTTTGTATTTATGTGTAATTGTATTTCTTAGTTTATACGGCCTTATTCAACTATAAATAGACCCTTTTGTATACGTTTCAAAACATACAGAAATAAAATATTCAGTTATCATTATATTCTCTAGTTTATTTCTATGATTCCATCATCATGATGTCCTCAATCGTCACTTGTGTACATCTTTAACATGTTTTTTTGGCCATGGTGCAGTCTCATCCCATGGCCCAAAGATAATACTATGGCTGGCTCAATGTTTTATGTCATGATGTCCTCAATCGTCACTTGTGTACATCTTTAACATTTTTTTTTTTTTTTTTTTTTTGCCATGGTGCAGTCTCATCCCATGGCCAAGAGATAATACGTAGGGCTGGCTCAATGTTTTATGGGATTTTAGGTAAAACTCTTAAATTGAGTTTTTTTTATTTTAATCAAAATCCATCAAAAAAAATTGAAAAAAATCCATACAAAACCCACAAGAAAAATCAAGTAAAAAAATAAACATTACCAAAAAAAAAAAATTCATTTCTTTTTTTTTTATGAATCCTAAATACCTCATTGATACACTTATTTCAAACATTACCCGCTAAAAAAATTGTCAAAAAAACCCAGAAAAACACACAAGAAAAAACCCATACCCATACACCTTTTTATGCATAAGAATGTTTGCTTTTATTGGTTAATTGGTCTTATTTTACCGTAAGCTTATTAATTAAATTGAGGCTTTTTTAAATTACTTACTTATCATAATTAGAGGCCTTAAGTTTTTATTAAAAAAAGTGGGCCATAAATTAAAAATATATATATTAAAAAAAAATTGGGCAAAATTTTTTTTTTTGGCCTTATTAATTTAGGGGCCCTAGGCAAGCGCTTCACTCACCTAATGGTCTACCTGGCCCTGGTAATAACTCAGCACTCAACAGGGGCAGTGGAGCAGTTGATATGTCTTACGTTTACAATTTAACAAAAGAGTTACATTTTACACAAGCAGTAAATCCAACATGAATTGGTACCCTACAAAACGGATTGTTTTATCTTGACTTGTTGAAAGCTTTCCCTCTTTCTTTGAATTTGTAGTCCTCCTCTTGATGGTGAAAATCCAGACAATTTGTTTATTTGTTTTACTCATATTAGTGTCTGAAGCCAAAAGAAAGAGAAAACTAAGAGAATTTTGCTCCCCATTAATTCCATAACCAAAGACTTCTTCAAGCTTGGTTAAATATGATTCCAACCTTTTTTTTATTATTATTTTTTTTCCTAGATATAATATCTGCCATTTGCAATGAGAGATTGAGCCGCCTTGAACTAGGGCTATGTTTATGGACAATCACAGAGATCAACAGTTGCATGGGTAGATGAACTCTATAAAGATCTTATATTTGCTTTCGGGAAACGCTATCTATCCGGACATAAATTATAAAAAATCTAAATCCAATTTTTTTTTTTTTGGTAACAAAATCCAAAATTTATATCCTAGAAGATCGAGATTAATCCATGGAGAGTCGGAGAGTTCCATATATAATTATAAATAGAATTCAGAACATTGGCTTAACGGCATAAACCTTTTTCAAGTATATATATGAGAAATGATTAATTTCCTCTCATGGTCCTTGTCTCACGTGCCAACTTGCCGCAATATCTCCTTTTGGATGTAATTAAGTGCCGTTAAAAGGGTCCAAAAGACAGAAATGATAATTTTACTATTGAAAAATACATTTTACCTCCTAAATTATCCACTCATTTGTATTTTTAATTCAATGTTTAAAAAATAACATTTTATCCCAAAATATCTGACATTGGCACTTGATTCCCATGAATTGCACTTTATCTTCTAAAATATTTTGAGTTAATATTTTACCCCTTACCCCCGAAGTAACCAAGTTTTGGGAGTAAAATATGTAGAAATATGGAAAGGGGATGAAAGTTTTGTAAAGAGAAGAAGAAGAAGAAAGGGAAGAAGAAGAAAACACGAAGGATTACATCTTATTGAATGATTTCCATAGTTACAAGAGAAGATAATATATAGATTAATGAACATCCCATAAATCATAGAATAAAATATGGAGTAACCATGAAACATGGAGAGAAAATCAAAGGATTGTTGATTTAGGGGCTGTTTGAAAACCGGATTGTGGAGTTACTGTGCGTGTTTGCACTGTATATTTTTTGTCCTTTTCCTAAAAATCTATTATAATATATACCCATTAGGCTAAATTACCCAAATACCTCTCCACCAAATTTCTTCACCGAGCAGTTTCAGAACGCCGCTTCGAGCCTCACTACCGCAAAATCAACCGTCGCCGCCGCCTCGCTTTGGCTCCTCGGCATCCTCGTCGTTTTCCTCATCCTCGTCGGTATTGCGGCATCTTCTACCTCGCTCCACGCCCGAATCGCCCAACTACTCCATCGACAACATTACCATAAGCGCATGGCGGCGACGGTGACGACACGCCGGTCGACGGTCTCGCCGGAGTTTGACGTCACCGTCGAGCGACAATCCCAACGACAAGATTGGGATCTACTACCGGAAAGACAGCTCGAGGTCTACTACTCGGACGTTTGTAACGTGCGTATTGCCGGTGTTTTACCAGCCGTAGAACAAGTGACGGTGTTTCGGACGGAGGGTTCGGGGATCGAGTTGACGCGATGAAGAACTCGTTGGTGATGAGGTGAGGAAGAGGGTAGGAGTCCGTCCTTTTTTGGGGAAAACATGGAGGGTAAAATCGTCTCATTTCACTTGACAAAAAACCCAAATAGTACTCACGCACTTACGGATCATGTGGTTCCCGTGAAATGCTTGATTTGTTTAGATTTTATCTTTTTAACAAAGTATTGGGAATTGACAAGCATGATGGTCCAACTTATTGAGGAATAATCCCACATTGCTTGTGGACAAGATTGGTTTTATAATATGAGTTAGACCTACGAATTTCTTCACAACTAGCCGGAATTGTATGTCCCCGTAATTAAGCTAGCACTTAGCCAATCAACACCTGGTAATTAACCAGATATACAAAATTACATACCTTTAAATTCTATATCTTTCAATGTTTTTCGTAGTAAAACAGGAGCAACAGTTCCCATCCTAAGAGATTCATTGACCACTTGTAATTTCCACCCATCAAAATCCAGATATTTACACGGGACTTGTTCTGATCATACTATAATACCATGAAAATGCAGAGAAGTAATTAACTGACTTGAAGGGTAAAAGTCATGGACTTGTATTCATCCCATGTGAGCAAGGATTTTGGATTCTCTCTCTTTCTCAGAATTGCCTCGTGCACAGCCTGATAATTAGCCACTGTCATACATACATACATACATATATATAGATAGATGTTGATGACAGTTTCTGAGTAATGATGTGGCACATTTTAACACTATGTCTGAGGAAGGGTTAGATTCAACACTGTGTCCAAGGATTGGTATTGTGCCCGAAGAAGGGTTGGGCAATTGAATCTTCTACTGCAGAGGTGTGGGGTGTAGGCGAAGGAAGCTTTGATGCCTAAGTCAATAAAAAGCTTAGGAGAATTATAAACGCAATAAGAGCTAAGAGAGATTGCGATTACCAAATTGTGAATTGGAGCTTTCTTTTTATAGGCATTAGGTAAGGGTTATTCCCTTGAGTTTCGGTCCCTCATCTTTACCTTCTGTTTGGTGTTGATAAAGATTCAGGTTGTTCGATGGTTTCATGATCTTAAAGGATTCAAAATTGAGTTGTGATACAACAACTTAAACTCAACTTTAGCCCAACTTTTAGACCAAATTTCACTCTCTCTCTCTTTAGGCAGTTTTTCTTTTAAACTTAAGAGAAAAGTTAGGTTTAAGTTGTGCTTTTATCATTTTCCTTCAAAATTTGAATCATGCGCTAGCTTTGATCATGTAGATAAACTTAGCCAATCAATCTAACATTGTCCCCAAGAGGTAGCTCAATCGGTTGGGACCACACTTAATGAAGTGGAGGTCACTAGTTCAAGTCTCTCTTTCCCCCTATTGTGCGGACATGTCAAAAAAAAATAAAAAAAGAAGTCTAACATTATCAATTATGATAATGTTGTGGTGAATCATCAAAGCTTACTTGAGAAGCTAGGAAAGTCCCAGGCTCATTGGTCTAAGTATTGGGTTGGGCCGATTCTCGTTTAGGCCTTGTTCAAGTGTTCGTATGCCAAATGGGCTTGGGAGGCCCATTGAGTCTTAAGTGGCTAATCCATGACCCAACAATAGAAAAAGATTGGAGGTTAAAAACTTTTTTGTACCGTTGACTCTTGTACAGCTGAAGGATGATCCGCAACAAACTTGAGAAGCAATGATAATACAGATTGAATCGGATCAAAGGCAGCAACTAAGGCTCCAATAAGAGGAATCGGATCAGGGTTCATGTTACCTTTGAACTCTGTTTTTGATGAAGGGGTGGAGGTCTGGAGAGTAACTGGGAACAATCAATTGAAGGGACTCTTCAATAAGAGGAAGGCCGTGGAACCTGGAGGGAGAACTTCATTGCATTTTGGGTTGCTCCATTTGTTCACTGTTCAGCCAGTGAGCAAAAAGTATGACAACCACAGCTACAGCACTGACTCCTCATTATCCACATTAATGCTCTGTTTTGTTTCCTCATAAAATGATTTATGTAAAATATTTTTCTTCTTTTTTTTTTTCGTGTTTGGTTCAACAAAAGATATTAGTCAATCAAAAAAGTTTATTTAATTTCTGTAATTTATTTTAAAAAAAATTTACAATCGTAAACTATTTTCCGAATTTGAACTTATCATTCTCAAATCATTGTAGTTCACTAGACCACCACCGACCATTGAGCGTTGTCAAAACTCTGTCGAAACTTCATTGGACCATGAGACCATCGCTGGACCTTCTGAGTTAAATATTTGATCAATTTCAGTTTTTTTTTTAAAAAAGAAAATGTTTTTGTTTTTGTAATTTTAAGATATCAAAAAACTCCTACGACACTTCAATTGCCTCAAAGTTGACTTTATGGAGAGTGAAATAGTACAATGTACTTCCCATTTTTTATTTTATTTATTTATTTATGGAGAAAGGTGGACAATGAAAAATGCTTCATAGGCACGAAATCGACCTACAACTATACTAAGGGCCCGTTTAATTTATGGAATATACCTCTAAAATAAAATAGTCATTCTTTTGTTTAGTAAAAGTCTATTCGTAAAAATAATTATTCCCGTGAGAATTACTAATCCCTTACACATAACATAGAAATAACTATTCCTCTAAAAATGAGAAGAATAATTATTCCTAAAGGTATACAATTTTTTTTTTTTTTTTTTTCCAAAAAAACCAATTTTTTTCAGAAGTATTTTTTAACCCTTATAAATTTTTTTTTATTAAAAAAAGAAAAAGAAAAGGAAAATATGTAATTTTAGGAGGTGGCTGACCACCCCCTTGGGGACCTAGGGGTGGTGCAACCACCCAAGGCCATCCCCTATGATGTTTAGGGGGTGGCCGCAACCTTCCCCGTTGCCATCGGGGGAGGCCAAGCTACACCCGATGAGTAGGTATTCGTTGATCATTTTTCCAATTATGAAGCATGGTTAAGTGATCCTCTCACATTGGACCTAGTGCTCTAGTGATTTGGCCAATAGTGAGCCAAAAAATATTGAATGGTGATGTAGGCAGAAGTTTTTGAGGAATATAAACAACCTCTGATTTTTTTTTCAGATTTCACAAGCATCCGGAAAAACTAGTGAATTACATCTCTATTGTACCGCATTTGGTGCATTGATCTTTGCAGCTATAATGTTTTTTGCTTGTTGGTTTCACTACCAGAAAGCCGCTCAAAAATTGGCTTGATTTCAAGATGTAGAATCTATATTGAATCACCATTTGGCAGGGCTACTAGGTCTTGGGTCTCTTTCTTGGGCGGGGCATAAGATACATGTATCTTGACCCAATTTCTAAGGCTGCTTGATGCAGGATGTTCATGGTTGAGAACAGTGTCTATTTGCAAAGGCCCATTAATTAAGTAGTTCATTCTTCTCCTTACAATGTTGCATCGACAGTCATTTATGTAAACTCACCACTTGACGTGTTTGGCCACTGGATCAGTACTAAACGAGGAAATTAAAATGCACAATTTTCTTTTATTTCCAAATGAAATAGGTGGGGCTAAAGTTACAGAAGACGAACAAAACTAAGTTGAAACGAATGACATTCGGCTTGTGGGAAGGGAGAAACAATGTTAATAACCTTTCATCAAGTTCAGAAATGTAGGAAGAAGACTCAAGATCATTTTTTATTGCAAGACTCGCTATTTTGATCTACTCGCGCTACTAAAAATAATCACAATTTCTGAGAAGCAGCATAACCTACCAATGATTATGGAACAAGCTGCATACATCCATCGATTCGAGAACGGTTGGGCAAAACCAGTAGAGGCAAGCAAAGCAGAAACAAGCCAATCAGTCCAGATTAGCAATGACGGCATCAACAACCTCTTGGGTGGTGTTTCCACCAAGATCTTTTGTCATGTACTTGCCCTCGGAGATGACATGCTTCACAGCAGTCTCCAGCCGATCAGCAAATGAAGGAAACTGGAGGTGCCTGAGCATCATGGCTGATGAGAGGAGCAAAGCTACGGGGTTTGCCATCTTTTGATGTATTAGATTTTCATTCCCCACATTTCCTGCAGAAGCACCTTGCTCAAACACGGCATGATCAGCCCCTGCATTGCCTGTACTCACCAAAAACCATATGAGACAGAAGGAAATGACCAAAAGAAAAAAGATAAGAACATTTTCGCCTCTTTACTTTCAATTCTTTTATTTATTTATTTATTTTTTAGGTCAGCCACCACGCTTCGATTAGACATAGTTAACAAAAATAATAATAAAAAAATTCTTCAAGTTAGTATGTTCACATTATGATATCCAAAATCTACAAGGCTATGATTACAAATGGTACCTCCTGGCATGACACCAGAGCCTCCAGCAATACCAGCTGCTGTATTTGCCACTAGATTACCATAAAGATTAGGAGTCACCTTCAAGACAAAAAACAGACTCCATCAGTATTCAGTGCATTGGGGGAATAGAAAACTTGGGGAACTTGAATCAACAACTAGATCAAAACCCAAGAGAACAACAATTGAGGAAAGAAAGAAAAGGAGGAACAACATTTTCATCTCGTCAAAGCAACAAAATCTGAACTCAAATAACCTCAGAAACAGGTCAAGCCAAGCAGAATATTTGGCTGCTAAAGCACAGTGAAACAAGTCAAGCTAGGTCAGCTTAGGCATTTTATCTTCAAAATCCAACATTCATTTTTTTGTCTAGATTTCTACCTTCGCTACTGCTAGAGCATATATGTAGATGCAGAATACTCCTGGAAAAAAAAAAAACAAAAACAAAAAGAACCTCCAAAGGGGCCCCAAAAGGAAAACCAATAAAGTAGACCCCTAAAGGAAGGGGAAAAACCCCAGGCTTAACTTCTTTTGTGAGCATATGCACCTGCATGAGCTGCTCCACAAGCCAAGCCAGAGATTAAGAGTGCAGATGAAAGACTTGTATCTTGTTACACCATTGGTTACCAAGCTGAACTGAATCATTCAATTCCAGTTAAGTTCATCTCAACCCAACATACAGCAGGATCGACTATCCAACAATTCATTGGTCCTCACTCCTCTAAAAGATAAGTTTACTAAGAATAGGAAGGTAAAACTTAATATGCCAAAAATTTCATATAGGTACACGTAACATCAAGTCATAATAGAAGAAATGAGTGCTATGATTCACCATTAGAACCAAAACGATTTTTCTTTTTTCTGAAAGTCACATACCATAACATCGAATTGCTCGGGCTTCGAAACAAGTTGCATGCAGCAGTTGTCCACAATGATCTCATTGTACTTAATACTAGGATAATTGGTTGCAACCTCCCGGCAAGATTCTAAAAATAAACCATCCGCAAGTTTCATGATGTTGGCTTTGTGCACGGCTGTCACCTTTTTCCTGTTGTTTAGGTAAGCATACTCAAAAGCGTATTTCGCAATACGTTCCGAGCAGAACTTTGTTATCACCTAAGCCAAACCACGTCATTGAACAAGAAAATAAAACTAATCTTCTTACAAATGTTACAAAATAATATATCAAAGACTACAAAAGCAAAACATTTCTTCATAATCACTAAACAGAAATCCTGGTTTGGCGCAAACCCTTCAGAGTTCCTATTACAGTCTACCTTGCAGAGTTCCTTAAACCCTACCCATTATTTTAAATTACTTTTGCATTTTATCAAATGTAATATGCCGAGACTCAGATTTTAAAATATTCTTCATTTTATCTTTAATTGATTGCATATTACATGTGATAATTACCGAGCTGGTAAAATCCGAACAAATAATGATCATGATTTAAGGAACTTCAAAAATACCAACCAAATAATTTGAGACAAACAATAGCAATTAGAAAACTATAAATTTGAACTAGATGGTTCAGATTCTTTCATCGCAATTTACAATTTAATAAATACAATGAATTGAAAAATCTACTAACTTTATGAGATACAATGAACTAAGAAAAGCAAAATATGAACCAATTAATTAAAAACAATGATTAGGAATTTAAGAAGTAAGAACGCAGTATAATCCTCAGAATTTACCTTGAGGCTTTCGACGACGCCGGGGACGACCTCGTGCTCGAGGCCGGAGTATTCACCCTCGGTGTTCTCCCTAACCACAACGATATCCACGTTCTCGTGGCGAGTTGGAAGCCCAGGGAGATTGAAGCAATTGACGAGCGAGGCGTAGAGGTCGAGCTCCTTCCGGAGCTGCACGTTGAGCGAGCTCACTCCGCCGCCGACCGGCGTCCGGAGCCCGCCCTTCAGGCACACCTTGTTCTTCCGGATCGACTCGATCACTTCGGGCGGGACCCGGCTCATATCGCCGTGCACGTCGTAGCGTTCGAAGTACACTGGCGCGTGCATCGCCTCCATCACCTGCTCCACCGCGTTCGTCACCAAAGGGCCCACGCCATCCCCGGGGATCAAAGTTACCGCGCGTGGCGCCCCGTCGCCGGGTCGGGGCATGTAGGTCACGGATCGGGTCCACGCGGGGTGCGTGTCCGTGAGCTGCTTGAGGATTGAGAGGGCTCGGCGCGCCATGTGATGGGGGTACGAAAGATTTTGGTGTCTCCGGGGCGACGTTAAGCTTCTTGGACTTTCGGAGACTAGGGCTGAGGAGAAGGTTGCAGAGGAGCCATGATTGAGCGCGTGATTGATTGGGGAAAAAACGTAGACATTTTTGCAGTAATGCCCCTTTTGTCTGACTTTTCTCACTTTGACCCTTTTTAGTTGTGAAAACTGAAAAGTCTGCCACGTGATATAATATTTAGTAAAATGTATAATAAATTACCAAGTAAACCCTTCAAAATTAAAAACACTTTAAATTTTCTTTTTTTTCTTTTTTTTTTTATTTACTCCCTGAGTCAATCGAAATCATAATAAACTTCTTATCGTCAAATTTTTTAACAGTCGTTAGTTTGGGTTAAAATGCATCATTTTACCTTATTAAAATATTAATTTTTTTAATTTAATTTTAAATTTTAAATCTAAAAAAAAAAAAAAACCAGGGATGGTCAAACCACCCCATAGGGGGTGGCTGGTAACCCCATTTTTGGCCGGTCTGGGGGTGGCCGAACTACCAACATACATGTTCTGGTGGTGGCCAAACCACCCCTACTATTTTTTAAAAAAATTTTAAATTTAAATTAAAATATATATATTTTTTTTAATAAGATCAAACAATGGGTTTTGATCCAGATTAACGGTTGTTAAAAAAGTTTGACAGCAAGGAATTTATTGTGATCTCGATTGACTCAAGGAATAAATTTTTGAAAAAAAAAAAAAAAAACTTAGGGAGTTTTTAATTTTAGAGGATTGATTCAATAACTTATTATACATTTTCCCTTATTTTATAAATGGGCCAAAAAAATTAATTCGACAAAATAAAAAATTAATTTGACAAGCAATGTAATGGGTATATTTTTTTAATGTTTCTTTTTTCAAAAATATAAAACAAAATAAAAAAGTTCAAATGTGGCATAAAGGTAAAATCTGTGTTTGTTTTCTTATTTTTGTGAGCGTTTGTATTTTGAGTTATTTGTTAATACATTTGTCTTGAGACAAAGAAAACAAAAACTTGAAGGGAAACTTCACTTAAATTCTTTGAATTTCTATCATTTTTGCAATTACTCACTAAAGTTTAAAACTCTTAATTTAATATATCAAACTTCTAATTTTTTGCAATGTAAGATTTTTTGTTAAATCTTGTCAAAATTTCAAAAAATCTATTTTTTATATAAAAAAATAATTTGCAAAAACACAATGTGGGTATTTTTTTTTAATTCTGATAAATCTTGATCAATGAATGAATCCTTGCAATTTTTTTCTTTTCTTAAAAGAAAAAGAAAAAGAAAAATGGGTAATTATCTTTTGCCCCCATGAATTATAGCACCTTAACACTTTCCTCTCATAAACTATACTAACTATGACACTTGACCCTATTAAACTTTTATCTTATGACACTTTCCCCCCTCTAATCAATAAAATGGGTTAAAATTAACGGTTAATGGTCATGTGACTTGCATGTGCCATTTTAAATTTTTTTTCTTTCATTTTTACCCTCACTTCATATCAATAAAATGACGCTTATACCCTCCTAAACCTTAATCTAACACATGAAAAAATTGGAAGTGAGGACAAAAGTGGAAGGAAAAAAAATTTAAAATAGCACATGCAAGTCAAATGACCATTGACCGTTAAATTTAATTCTTTTGACTAATGGAAGGGGGAAAAATGTCATAAGATTATAGTTTAATGGGGTCAAGTGTCATAATTGGTAGTTTATAGAGTGAAAGTATCAAGGCGTTGTAGTTCATAGGAGTAAAAAGTAATTACTTTAAAGGGAAAAAAAAATGAAGTATTTTAGTAATTTTGACACTCATCCATTAGGGTTTTACAAAAAACTCAAACGGTGAGGTGAAATTACAAAAAATTGAAAGTTTGATACACTAAATCGAAAGTTTTTTAACTTTAAAAATTATTGCAAAAGTGATGAAAATTCAAGAATGTTAAGCGAAGTTTGCTCGAAACTTTAATAAACAAAATTATTAGGGGAACTAACTTCTCCATTAAATCCTAATAGAGGGATGTCAAAATTACCAAAATATTTCATTTTTTTTTTTAAAAAAAAAAAAACCGTAAAAATTTAGTCATTTGTTAGAATTTATAACGGTATAAACAAAATTTCCCATACATGAATCTTTGCAATAATTTTTTTTTTTTTAATTGAAAAAGAAAGGAAACTTTATTTAACCTCTTAATTGTCATCACTTTTGCAATATCTCCCCTAAAGCTTAATTTCTTTTAATTTAGTATATCAAACTTTGAATTTTTTTTCAATGTCTTCCCTCCATTAAAATTTTTCGTTAAATCCCAACAAAATTTTCAAAATACCTCCATTTGTTTTTGAAAAGAAAAATGATAATAAAATTTCAAAGATTGAGGCATGGATATTTTTGTAAATACCAATAAATTCGTACCAACGCCTTAAGCACTTTTTTTAAAAATTTTTATTAAAACAAATGGGGATATTTTGAGAATTTTGTTGGATTTAATGAAAAATTCTAACAAAGGAGAGGCATTGAACTAAATTAAAAGTTTGATACAAAAATGCAATAGTATCGACTTCAATTTGTTCACATACAAAATGGCACCAAGTATCAACCGTTAAATTATCACTTTTTCTAAAAGGTTAAACTATAAAAAGAGATAATTTAATCATTTAATTAATACTTTAACACTCCCCTTCACATGTAAGCCCAACATGTAGAATATTTAATTAAAATTGAGAGTAAATGACAGAGTTAAAGTTCGAACTCAGGATCTTTGGCTCTGTTACTATGTTAAATTATCACTTTTCATAAAATTTTAAATTAATAATTTAATCAACACTTTAATACTCCCCCTCATGTATAAGTTTAAACTTCTTTTTTAATAGGTAAGGTCCAATACATGTAATATTTAAGGAAAAACTTCACAAAACCCCCCAAGAGCTTCCACGGGTTTTGAAAATACCCCTCCAAAGTTCAATAAAAATAAAATAATGAGATGGGATAATCGAAAGAAATTGAAAGTTTAATAACTTTAATTGAGAGTTTTAAACTTTGAGGAGGTTATGTCAAAACAAGTGAAAGTTCATGAGGTTTAATACTCCCCTATTTCGGCCAGATGGGGGTGGCCAGGCCACCACCAAATTTTTTTCTTTTTTTTTGTTTCCTTAAAAAAAAATTAATTATAGGGACACGTGTCAATTTCTTATTAGTGCTGACATGACATTTCGTCAAATTTTGGACGAAATTTAGACAAAGATACTATCTCTGTCTTTAGACAAACCATAGGTACCTTCTGTCATAAAAAGTAAAACCTAAGAGGCAAAAATAAAGAAGTTAAACCACATGAGGAAAGATATTTAACCCTTAATTTAAATATGAGTGAATTGACGAAGTCAATGATCTAATAAGAAAATTATTACTTTTTTTCTAAAAGCTTAAGCTAATAAGAAAATATAAATTTAATCATTTAATAAATACTTTAATATCAACTTGAGAATCCCCGTTGTTGCTTTCACTGTCCAAGTTTGATTAATTAATCTTATTTGGAGATAATCAAATTACAATTTTTGTATAATTTTATTTTCAAGCTAAATATCTTTTAGCCCACGTGGTTTAACAACTTTATTTTTTGCCCTCTACGGTTTAGTTTTTATTACCGGAGGTACCTCAAGTTTACAAATAAACAAAGATGGTATTTCCGTCTAAATTCCATCCAAAATTTAACGGAAAGCCACGTCAACACCATTAAAAAATTAACATGTGTCCATACATTAATTACAAATACAAAATATAAATTTCTAATTAAAAATATTAGAAAATTAAAAAATAAAAATTAAAAAGAAAGAAACAAAACGGTTGCTCTCCTTCACACACGAACCCTAAAAAAATTCACAAATAGACACGTTGAACGGAATAAAATATTCAAAGGCGTAATCTCAAACCACACGAATCCAAATTCAAGCAAAAAACCAAAAACAAGAACACTCAGATCTACCAAAAAAAAAAAAAAGCGAATCTCAAACAGCTAAAATTGAGAATTTTGAAATTGAAAGACAAAAATGGAGATGGCGTTTTGGATTTCGGCGCACTTGAGGACGACGCTTTGCTCGTTTCTGTCGTCCTCTTTGTCAACGAGGTACTCAGTGTAGCCATTCTTTTTGGAGTTGCTGTTGGCAGACACTGAGTCGTAGCCTAGCGAAACCTTGATGCGCGAGACAATGAGCCATAGGAACAATGAGAACTTTTTTTTTTTTTTTAAATTCTATTTTCTAATTTTCTAATATTTTAAATTTTAAATTTTGTATGTAATAATGTAATTAAAAGAGTATCTAGATAATAGTGTTCTTGACAAATTCAAGCTAATGTGGAAATCAAAATAGGGTTGTCGGATTCACCCCATGAACCAAAATGATAGAGAATCTTATTTGTTTCCAACGTGGAACTTTATCACGAAATCCCCGATTATCACAGGAGGTACCTCGGTTTTACATAAAATTGAAGATAGTACTTTCGTTTAAATTCTGTCCAAAATTTGACGGAAAACCACGTCAGTACCATTAAAAAAATCAACACGTGTCCATATATGAATTAAAAATACAAAATAAAAATTTTGAATTAAAAATATTAGAAAATTAGAAAAAAAAAAAAAAAGAAGAAGAAGAAGAAGAAGAAGAAGAGAGATTGTTGCTCTCCTTCACACATGAACCCTAAAAAATCACAGATAGACACGTTGAATGGAACAAAATCTTCAAAGGCATAATCTCAAACCACACAAATCCAAACTCAAGAAAAAAACCAAAAACAAGAACACTCGTATCTACCCCAAAAAAAGCAAATCTCAAACAACTAAAATTGAGAATTTTGAAATTGAAAGAAAAAAATGGAGACGTTCAAAGATGGCATTTTGGATTTTGGCGCACTTGAGGATGACGCTTTGGTCGTTTTTGTCGTCCTCTTCATCGATGAGGTACTCAGCGTAGCATTCTTTCCGGTCGTTGTTGGCGTATTACTAAGTCGCTGTTCGACAATGAGCCAAGGGAACAGCAAGAACTTCTTTTATTTTTTTTTAATTTCATTTTCTAATATTTTAAATTTTAAACTTTTTTATGTAATAATATAATTAAAAGAGTATCTAGATAATAGTGCTCTTGACAAATTCATGCTAGTGAAAAGCAAAACAGGGTTGTTTGATTCACCCCCATGAACCAAAATTATAGAGAATCTTATTTGTTTCCAACACGATATCCCCACACATCCGCATCGAACCCACTACCATTTGTGCTAGAATTTCTCAAAATGATGTTTTGGATCACTTGAGGTGTGGTTGGATCATCAAGTTTGGCGACCAACGATTAGCCAAGATGGAGAAAATGCAGTAGATAGATTAAGTGGTGATAATTTGGTTTGGACGAAGATATGAAGGAAGATTTGCTCTGATACTAAGGTGGCAGCAGTGATAAACTGCAGCTGCAGCTACAATACCTGCATCTCTTTCTTTTGTTTTTCTTCTAGTATGATTTCTTTCTGTTAGCACACCTGCAATACTGAAGATTGCAGATAAAACAGTCCCAAATTTCATTCCTTAACCCCTCACCCCAAATTTTCGTCCACCTTCGTTCTTCATTTGCCAGAATCTTTGGTTTCCTCCCTACTTCAAATCAAAACTTGAGATGAAAGAAACGCGTGCATTTTACTCTTAATCACAAATTAATCTCAAATACCTGTTTCAATAATGCTTCCCATTTTCACACTCACCTTTAAGGTAAAGTGACACAAAATTATCATTTACATATACACACGAATTTTGCTTGCTAGGTAAATTGTATTTCATGATATAACCATGGAGTATGCATTGGAATTTGGACACGAACAAGCTAAAAAAAAAAAAGGATCAACTAAAAACTTGACATGTAATAAAAAAATCAAAAATCAAAAATCAAAATTTACACATTAATGCTAGTTATTTGTTCAGTCACGTGAATTTTATATTATCAACAAGAAGTGGCACACATGCTGTGAAGTTACCATGAACATGCCTTTCATGCCCTATTTAAAACTTAGGGAAAACTTTTCTTAACCCTCTCACAATTTCACCCCTCCCATTAGGGTTTGGAGTTAAATTAGACAGTCAAATGATGAAATAACCATTATACCCCTGTAAAGTTCATGAAATTACCAAATTACCCTTAAATTACAATTAATTATTATTATTATTTTTTTAAAAAAAAGTGAAAAAACCTGGGGAAAATACAAGGTTATTTTGGGCATTTCTCACCCTTTAATTAGGATTTAATTGAAAATCCTAATGGATGGGCGAAATTGCAAATTTTGTAAAGTTCAATACACTAAGCTGAGAGTTTTTAAACTTTGGAGAGAGATTGCAACAACAACGAATATTCATGAGGATTAAGTGAAGTTTCTCCTAAAACTTAGCACCATCTTCTTCCTATATATTCAACTAAAGAACATTTTTCTCTTCTTTTAGGGGAAACTTCACAAAGGTTCCTTGAACTTTCAAGCGTTATGAGATGCTAGATTCCCCAAAAGTTTAAAAACTTTCAGTTTTACCCTTCAAACTTCTAATTTGATATAATCTACCCTTGTCCGTTAGGAGTTGGCATTAAATAGATGTTAAAATGGATGAAATGACCTTTTATATCCCTAAAACTCTTATAAAATTTCAAATTTACCATTAATTTCACCTTAATTTTTTTTTTTTTTTTAAAAAAAAATTGAGGGCATTTTGGTATTTTTCATAGCCTCTGTCAGAATTTAACGTCAAATCCTAATGGAAGGGGTATATTATTTGCATCAAATTAAAAGTTCAATGGATGAAATTGAGAGTTTTTAAACTTTAGAAAGTCTTCTCAAAAGGCGTAGAAATTCAAGAAACCTTAGTTAGCCTATTCTTTTACCTAAAATGGGTAAAGCTTTTGGTTTTGAGTTTTAACTTTTAAGACTAAGGCATTGTTTGGTTTGCGAATTGTCTAGTCCATTGGAAAATGATTAGTTACAATTGAAAATATATTAGCTATTTCTATTCCTTTGTTTGGTTGTAACGCTGGAATAGACTACCTAATCCTATTCCTTCGTTTGGTACAATGCAATATTATAGTGAATGGAATCGTATTGTGATCTTATTTCCTAAAATACCCTTATAATATGAATACAATTTATATAAGGACCCTTTTTTTCTTCAAACATAAGCAACTATATTATATTTTTTTTGAAAATTCATTACCGACCTTGTTACTTTTGCAGATACCTTCAATGTTCAAATCTTATGTGTATTAAAGTTTGGTTTTCTCACTTTTTGCCCATTCCGCATGTAAAATCTTAACGAATACAATTTTATCTCAAAACTACGCGTCGTTTTGAGAATGGTGTAGTTTTGGAGTCAGGGTTAAAATTGGCATTGAGAATGATTTTATGTACGGAAGGAACAAAGTGAGAGAAAAACAAAGTGTGATACACCTAAGTGAGAACTTTTGAACATTTGGGGTATCTGCAAAAACCGTAAAAGTTCAGGGAAGATAAGTGAAGTTTTCCTTTTTTTTTCTAATTTTTTTTTTTTTTTTTTTTTTTTATAATTATGTCATGTATGTGAGATTTTTTTTTTTCAATTATGCTAGAAAATTAAAATTATTTATATAAAAAAAATCACATAATCACCAAATTTCATATTCTATATTGGTGATTCCTTTTAGGATTCCAATCCAATTATATCGGTGATTTTCCTTCTAAATGAGGAAAAAAAACTGAGAGAAGAAAAGCAAAACTATGTACAATTTGACCACAAAAAAAAAAAAAAAAAAACCCTCTGAGAAAGAAGAGAACGAAAAAAAAAATTTGAGAAAGAATGAAGAAAAACTGAGAGAGAACGGAGAACGAAAGAAAAAAAAAATTGAGAGAAGAAAAAAAAGATCCAAGAAACATAGAGAGAATGAAATAACTAAGAAAATATAGATCGAATAGAAGAGAAGGGAGAGAGATACCTTGCTTTGAGAGATGAAGATCATTGTTTTGAGAGATAAAAAATGCCGCTTTGAAAAATGAAGAACGTTGCTTTGAGAGATGGATATCGTGAGAGGTGTGAAAAGCGTAGAGTTGTTTTAAGCAATTTTACACGATATTTTTAATCCCACTAGAAAGAATTAGCTAAGCTACTCATTTTTGAATGGTATAGCTAACCCTGTATGTATGAGAGAAAACAATGAAAAAGTTGTGAATTAATGAACAAAGAAAACATTTACCCTCAATGATTCCCAGAAATCCACTGGATAATTAATTTTGCATCCTGCATGGTAATTTTGAGCTTAGTTCCATTTAGAACCACAGGATTGGAATTCACATTGTCCACGGCAGCTTCGATGGCACTTTTGCAACTTTCCCAATGGAAGAATTGAAAGACAAAATGGCGCCAATGTTAATGACGTCGGGTCTAGTAGAAGAACCAAAACCAGAACCAGTTGTGCCAGTGCCAGAGCAAATTATAAAGTGCCCACTGTAGAAAATCATTGCCAGAAGCCAAAATATATGCATGCTAGATTGCAATGCGAAAAAACCAACGGTCTACTCAGCGCAGGAACTTCACATACCGACACAGCAGCCTACCAAAATGCATGTTAAAGAAAGACACACACATAGATATTCATAGCCACACATACATATATACTTATTAGATGTATATATGCATGTCTATGCCTATATGAGGACATGAAACAAAATGGTTGAAACATTTTGGTATTGTATTAAGTGGTGGATGCAGGATTTTTCTGCGTGGAGGCATTGTTTTTTAATGAATAAAATAATAAAATTAATTAAATATAAAAAAATGATTTTTTAGGTCTCCTTTTTGTGATTTGGTATATATATTTTTTTAATAAAATTGAACAAAAATATAACAAACAAAATAAATGAATAATTTAATTATCTTTTAAATTGTCCTTTAAACTTTCTCACCGGTATATATATATATATTTAAAATAAAAAAAACACTTTTTCACCACCTCACACCTACTCTATTTTTTTTTTCCTTCCTTCAAATTCCACTCACTCACTCACTCACCTTCTTCTTCTTCTTCTTCTTTTTTTTTTTAAGGGCACTCACTCACCTTCTAGAATCATGCCCAAATTTTCTTAAAAAGAAAAAGAAAAAGAAAAAAAAAGGCCCAAATCACTCACCTTCTAGAATCATGCCCAAATCAACTGCTTGCAGTTTTTTTTTTGGGCACTCACGCACGACACACCTTCTAGAATCAATTTCATTCTTATCTTTTAAGTTTTAACCACTCATTTCTTAACCTTTCATAGACTCCTCACCTCCTCACTTATCACCAAACTTTTCTCTTAGTTCTTCTCATCTCCTTCTGGCTTCTCTTCTCATAGTCTCACGGTCTCACCTCTTCTCTTCCCATGATCCCATCTCATTGATCTCAACTCTCAAGCCTAAAATGGTAAAACCTAAACCCAAACACCCACTACTAGAGAAAATGCCTTTCTCTTTTTAGTTCTCAAGTTTAAATCTAAGCTAGTAAGCTACTGAAGCTAGTAATCTCCACATTTCAAAATTCAAAGCATATGATTCAAGATTTAGGGTCTACTCTACTCTAGTAACTCTACAGAAAACTCACAAGTCACAAATGCTCTGCTGCCTAGACTGCCTGGTGCCAATTCGTCACTTCCGGTGGAGGCGTGGACGATGGTCGATGGGGCAACTGCAACGGCCGACGAACAGCTTTCAAATAGTGGTCGATTGGTTGGCTCTTGCCTCTTAGTATTTTTCCGTACACCTAAACGCTTTTCTCTTTTTCTTAGGACTGTCCGGTTCATGAGTTGAGTGAGATTGCAAGAGATTTGAGAGTTGTATTGTTGTCAAATAATTTTCTCATTTTTTTCCCATTGTGCAGAGTGCTTGTTAACTTGTTGAGTGATTGAGGGTATGTTGCCATGTTGGTTTGGATCAAAGCAAATTTTTTATTTTGTTTAATCATCATTGTATTTATTTATTTATTTATTGCCTATTTTTTGTGTTGGCAAAGGCAATAAAAATTATTATTATTTTTTATTATTACTATTCATCATGGGGGATTTTTTTTGGGAGTTGAGTGAGGGTAGATGCCCCCACTTGACCCCCCTTGCGTCTGCCCCTAATTGTATTCATGCAAATATAGGAAAAGGGATGGTAATATTACAACAAAGGACGTACGGCAACCCAACATCATGATCAACAATAGTGCAAAAAAAAAAAAAAAAACTCTATAAACTATTCGGAATGAGTCAAATGAATGGTCGGGTTCATTAAATTAGTTGCTAGAACTGTCTGTCTGAAGAGGTAAAGCCGAATTACAAGGCAACAAGGAAGATTATATGACCTCCCATGAAAGACGAGGAAACAAGATCTTGTTGGTGCATAGGGTGATCACACTATTGTAAGTGTGGTTTTTCCCATACTAAATTATATAATATATACAGGAAGATAATATAACTTCCAGTGGAGGTAACCTGTCAAGAAAAGCAACTCTTGTTCAAGAGTTGAGTTGAGACTTTATAAATAGAGTCAATGAGAACACAAACATTACATCCTAACAATCTACATAATATACGTATGTTAGTTTTTCTACTTAGATTGGGTGTTCAAGTTTTCTCTTGTTCTCCACAGGATTTCCAATATAACGGGAGAAATCCTTCTTGAAGATTATTTTACAAGATGCTACAATTCAAATTCCAACAGATCTACCCATTAATCTAAAAGGAAATTAATGAGATTACTTTCAAGTGTAAATTTCCAAGTAAAAATGAATTTCATATTTAGAAGATACAAAATTATAATAATTGATAGGGAAGACCACAGGTCATGATGATGAAAATGAACACAAGAACAACCAATCATATCCTCAAGAGGTAGCTCAATTAGCTATGAACCACGCCTTATAAAGTGAAAGTCATAAGTTCAATCCTTCATTCTCCTATCCTTGACATGTAAAAAAAAAGAACAGCCAATCATGCATGGATGAATTATGAACATTGAGCAAGCAATATATTTACTTAATCTTTTGATTAGTTAACACATTACCTTGCAAACTTTTCAGCAAGAAATTGATTCATTGAGAGAAGCATTCTGCAGAGATATTTCATCAGCCAACCGGTCATGATAGTCACTAATGATCTTTGCTTATGTTTAGCGAGTACTTAATAGTGAAAGATATCTTTGTAAAATCAAACAGCTCCCCAACTTTGCATTAGAGGCTGATTAGCTACTCCAAAGTATCTTTTATAATACTGGATACCCAACGTGGGCAAATGAAAGTAGATTAATGAATGAAAAAGGACCGCGTGTGTCTCACAATAATGATGAATACTAGCAAATATCTTTGCGGGTTGGTCTTGGCCCTCTTGGATCTCTCTTAATCCTAAAAGTTAGCTAAAAAAATGAGACTTCCCCTTACACTTATAAATGGACCACCAGTCTCTTACATAACCGATGTGGAATAATTCCAACAAATATAAATCTGATTAGCTATTTTTGGGTCAAAATCCCTCAAGTTCACTTTTAAGGTCAAGATTATCTCCTAATAATGGAATGCATGCCCATATGAGGCATACCAGTACGCTCATGTGTGTCGGTCGTGCGCCAATGTGTGGAGCTTCTCCTGTTGCGTGTGACTCTACACTGCTACTTCTCTTGGTTTTCGATGTTGGTTTCTAGTCTTCTAGTTGCCATTGCCGGCGCGTGAAGACCATGCACCAGAGCGTTGTTCATACTAGCCAAGCCTACTCCGTCTCCTTCTCTGCTGGCATTACTGTTTTTGTGGGTTTATTTCTCGTTTTATTAGTACTTTTAAATTTTTCTTATTTTTTTTCTTGTGTATCTGTGCTGGAATTTTCTTTTGTAGGTTTTGAATTGTTCCTCATCAGTGTTTTCTATGTTACTGTTGTTGTGGCTATCATTTGGGTGTACTGCAATAGTTCTCTTGGTTGTACCATTTATGGTGCACCTTCAAAAACCATTTCTTTAGGTGGCTAGGTTTCTTGGTTGTACCAAGAACTTATAGAGTCGTGTCATTTATTTGATGCATTCCCTTTTATATTCTGTTTACCTACTCTAATGAAGACATTTTTGGGCTTATTGTTGGGTTGCCCAGCCTTTTAATGTTGTTTCCCTCCATTGTTTTCCCATATTTGCTCATCAAACAAAAATAAAAAATAAAAAATAAAAGAAGAAAAAAAGAAAAAGAAATTGTCAGTGTGTATCAGACTTGTCCAATTCGTTCAAAACATGTTCCAAAATGGAAATTAATTTAAAATGGTCTATCAGTAGCATTGGTTGTAATCGAGCCGAGCCGAGTCGAGTTTTAAGATTTTAAGCTTAACTCGTTTACGAAGATGCTTATTCAAGCTGAGCTATTAATTGCATGTTCAAACTCGGCTTGTTTAAAATTCGTGCGAGCTCGAGTTTAAACTCGAGTTCATTGAGAATGCTATTTGAGCCGAGCCGAGTCTAATTCGAGCTCAATCTATTAAATTCTTTAATGTATGATCCGAGCAAAGTTCAAACCCGAATTTTAAAACAACTTCTAGATATTTATCCATAGTATAAATTAATATAACTAATTTTAGTAATATATATACAAGATATATAAACGAGCTAACTAACTAGTTAATATGGTAATAATACATACATATGCAAATATTAAATAACCTATATAACATATATTACTTAATTATTAATATACAAATTTATATAACTCTTTTTTGATATATATATATATATATATATATATATATAAAATCTATGAACGAGCTAATGAGCTGGGCTAGCCAAACGAGCTTGACTTAAATGAGTTAAACTCACGAGCCCCTATCGAGCTTAATCGAGCGAGCTGAGTATGTGTCATTAGCTAATCAAGCGAGTTTCAATAGTAACGAGTTTGTACATTGTTGAGCTTGAGTTCGGGTCGAGCTTATTTGAACGAGTATCGAGTGAAATCAAATGTCAAATGTCACTCATTTATAGAATAGGATATTGAGCAAAACTTCTTTGGAGCCAAATCTCAACAAAGTCTCAGTTCAAAATGGTCTATCATATGAGGGTTCTTTAATTATACAGCGTTTTTCTTTTTTTGGGGTACGCGCAGGTATGAGATGAAAAATAAATCAGAGAATGCAAATCAACTCATATATATACCAAATTATTAAAAAATAAAATTAGATTTAAACTAAGGAAAATCAGTTACTACCTCTATGAGTTGATTTGCATTCTCTGAATATATATAGTGTAGAATTTTTGCAACATGAATTGAAAAAAGAAAAATCCAAGCTGTTATTAGCATAGCTTTTGCAGCACTCTAAAAGTCATAGGCACCCACAACATAGGATTAGAAAATAAAGGAAAAGACTGTAAGAATGAGTAAAGGATCTAAGACTCAGCAACCGGAGATCGAGGGAAAAATATAACAGATTTCCATCATTAGGGGCAAAAGTACTCAGGTTGGGAATATGAAGGCTGCCTCAGCCAACCAGCAACAGAACACCAAACCTAGAGAGCCCTCGAACTTAAGATAAAAGAGAAGCATCAAGCAAATTGAATGACGGAATGTCTGCTCTCGACAGGTTTGTTGCTTAATGTCTTAAACTGAGATTCACTGGACCCCATTGCAGTTAAAAAAAAAAAAAAAAGATTTGAGGTCCAAGTGGTGATGATTCACATAATTCTTGACAAGAATCAAAGAATTTTCATGAGAAATTGCACCACGACTTCTGGGCACAGGGTCACAAACCATGAAACCAACCATAATGAAACAGCCCAACCTCTCAGCAGCAAAAACTACCATAAACAGAGAAACTAGGAATGCAATAGCTACAACATCCAGCAGGATTAGATTAGCATTAACAGTATCCACTCCATGTTGCAGGTTTAATGGTTCTCCAACAAAGTGGCTTTAATTTGAATAGGAAACCCTGTATCTACACCAACAGAGGGAGTTACCGGCTAGAAGACCCAAACTCCAACTAAATTTCCTGTCATAGATACGAATTTAATGGCAGATTATTATCAGAAAGTACAAAGATTGTCAAGAGATGAATCAGAAAACTTTCATCACTAGTTATGCTGGCAAAACAGCAACTCTCCAACCATCTAAAATTGGAAGATGATGAGAAAGGACAGTCACTCATCAAAGCATTACCAGCTATCAGCTCAATTATTTTCACCCCATGTACATGATTATTAACACAACCAAGAAAAGTAAGTCATGATTAATTGACTGTCTTACCTCTAAATAAACCAGTCCTAAACCCCCAAAGGATAACAGTTTTCAAAAGATGGAGAGTGTGAAGCCTTAAACCAAGCCAATGATAATTAGTGGGTCCATTGAATGAGAACAAAGTGATTTGGGCTACGTCCATAAGCTCTGGTCAAATTACATTCAACTACTGATCAATAGAAACTAATAAGCATCAACAAATTTAACTTAATAAATTGCAGAACAGATATTATTCTTCCAAAAAATTTCCCATCAACATAGATAGTGAAAATAATTACACTGAAAAGTGTTGATCAACATCAAAATGGCACTCATATTAATATGGAGCAAATTAATATACTATTCTCAAAAGTTTAGTTTTCAAGTAGTGAAGAACAATGGAAACAGAAAATTTTCTAACCAAAGAAACTTTAATAAAGACAAATATAGCTTTTCAATGGTTGAAACCTACTCGCTATAATGAAAAATAAAAAGGCATACTTTGAGAGATTGTCAAACACAGTCGTTCAAGTCTATTTGAAAACCAGCATGCATGCCTCGGAATCAAGAAAGAAATGCATCCCCCAACAATCTCTGCATCAGTTCTGAGATATTCAGCTTCAAATCTATATTCAATTGCCCATATTGTGTCTTAGCTTCCCACAGTGCCTCCTCTACCATGGATAAACTGCCAGACAACAAGCTTCGAAGAACATTTAAAACATCTATGTATTAATGAGATGAAGCAGCAACATTAGATCCAAGTCCCATCTTATGCCCCAGAAGTGCAAGCTGCTCAACAAACTCTGCTCCTGTGAGAATTTCTGTTGTTCCATATACAACATGCTTGACAGGTTGCTGACGCTGTGCAAGTTCTTGCAAGCTCCTACTCAACATAATTACCACCACCAATCATAAACACAATAGCTTCCTTAAATGGTCTCTCAAATGACTACTACCGAACTTGACTTGGGAGCACGAGGATCAAATACAAAGGTAACCATCAATTTGGATTTGGCTTCCCTCCATCAAGAGTTCCACCGTCCTTGTCAATGCCAGTTGCCTATCACTAGATAAGAGATTCTTCACACCTGCTGTCACAGCATAGATTTTCTCAGCCCAGTCAACTATGTTGTTTCTGCTAGCTGAATTTGCTGATGCCATTGAGGCATTCAACGACTTCAATTTTTTCACGTACTGAAATGCACTAGTATCAACCTCAGACTCCCTGAGTGCTGCTTCCACTGATTCCACTTCTGACTGATTAATGCTTTCCGAAGAGATCAGATACATGATAGCAAACCGCAGCTTATCCATCTTCGTCCCTTTCCCTTTGAGCAGACCAAGGAGCTCATTCCGGTCAATGCTTCCTCTGACCAGCATGTCATTCTCCCTTTTTGCATAAGAATCAAGCAACCTCCTTGATCTCACCCAACAAAACAGTAGCAATATTGGTGTGCTTATCTATCACCTGCTTCCGCTCTGTTAACTCAGGCAGAGAGTTCACTGCATTCATCAAATGCTTCGTGTTCCCGTCAAGACTGTCCCATCAAACTCAGTCAGTCCCACCAGTCCTCCTGTTCACCTCATCAACATCTTTCTTATATTTATTCAATTGAGTCTCAATCTCCACTGCAACTTCAGGAAATTCCAACGACCCATTTGCCACCCAGAATGGGTCCGAACTATCCAACTCATACGACTTCATCCCACCCTTTTCACCCTGCACACTCAACCTATTCAGCCTCAATCCAAGAACATCGTGAACAAGCGATACCTAAAATCATGCTGTATCCCTACTGCTAACTCAAAATTCCTATCAAATATACACAAAATTGGCCGCTGAAAAGAGCTCACGAAACTCCCACCTTCTGTAAACAAATTGTTCTTCGACAACAAATGGTCTCGCAATCTCTGATCCAATGCGGAAGCAACCATCTCAGCCGGCCCACCACGAGGGCACCTAATTATTGGCACCACAGCTAGTGTAGCCAAAACACAAAACAACCCACTGACAATCCTCTCCACAATCTCCTCAATCTCTCGATCCCCTGCCGACGGATCATTTAATTGCACATAAGTAGACTTCTGTGCCAACGAAAACAAACCATCCTCCAATGTCACAAACTCCAAATACTGATCGTGCACCTTTGAAATCCGTTGGATCGAATCCGAACTCAATGTCCCAGATGCAAGATCTTCGAGCAGCGGGCGAGGAATAGAGGACGAGAAATTAAGGTGGAAGCTATCATAGAGCGAGCGGGACGTGTCGGCCATGATCCGCTGAATGTTCGCTTGATTCGGTTGGACAAAATACACTGCGGGCACGTCGTGGACCGGTTTTCGATCCTTATCAATCAGAAAGTAGAGGTCACGCCGTGTTTTCGAAGGTCCTTGACGCGGATCAATGGTGATAGGATGTTTTGGCAAACTTATCATAGATTAAGATCTTGTAAACCTCTTCGTTTGCAGTACCCGTTGCGTTCACGGGTTGGTTTAGATTCAACATTCGGGTAATACATTCTGAAGAGAAAAAAGTTACAGAGATCGAAATTCAATAACGCATACATATACATACGCACTAAATTCACACCCATAACAAATGGGTTATTGTTTAATTGAGAGAATGTCGTTCTCAGCCAAAATTTCATACCAGAATTCAATAATTTTATAGAAATATCCCATTTCAGTTTGTTTTTCTTACTCAAACCATGCAAAATGAAGCATAAAATAAGGCGAATATTAGCCAAAAACCAGAGAAACGAAATGGGTTTTCGATCTAAAGCAAGAAGAAGATCCACAGAGAGAGAGAGAGAGAGAGAGAGAGAGAGAGAGAGAGACCTGTTTGCTTTTGACGGAGGTTAAGAGCCATGGCCGTGAACCTCTCTGTTCCAGGTGAGTGATTTTTGGTTTCTTCTCAAGTAAAATAATTTTCTGATCCCTTCAATTTTTTGAGGTCTTGGATCCAACTGTGGAGGAGTTGGATGTAGAAATAGGTTCCTCTGCAATCAGCTTTTTACAGTGCCGTCACATAGCCAATAATATATTGCCACGTCATAGAATGAGAAACTGGTTCAGAATAGACTGGTATTTTTTTTTTTTGATAAACTGGTTCAGAATAGACTGGTATTTATATCCACGCACAATTCACAAATGACAGTGTGAGTGAGTGAAGGAACCGTTGGGATCGGACATGGAGACGACGTCGTTTGTACGCAACAGATACTGGATTCTGAGGCACGGCAAAAGCATTCCAAACGAGAGAGGCCTTATTGTCTCCTCCATGGTTCGTCTCTTTCGATTGTTTTTTTTTTTTTTTTTCCTTTTTCTTGTACAAAGTGTCTTTAGTTTTTTCCACAGCTCCTCCATGGTTTTGCTTATTACTCAGCTCGTAATTCCAGTAATTTGGGTATTTTAAAGATGGCAATCTCACGTAAATTTTGGGGTTCGCATTTTGTGTTATATTTAAATTGGTATTGCTCAATTGGGTTTTTTGAGAAATTTGTTTTCAATATTTAAAGTTTTTTCATTTTTTATATGAAGGAAGAAGGCTTTTATATATGGGATAAAAGCATTGGTTTAGTTCACTCCATGTATTTAGAATTAAGGCCTAGTTAATTGGTTTCTATCACTTGATAAAAAAGTAGATTTTTGTGGCCGTGATTGGTTTTGTCAGCACTGTTCTTAGATCTTCGGACATATTTTCTGGCAATATGATCATTGAAGTTACATTTGTTCAGAGAGTTTGGAGTCTGCCTCAAGTTATTAACCGGTGCTGGCATCCTAACAGGAAAATGGTACGCGTGCAGAATTTCAATTGGCAGCTGAAGGTGTTAAGCAAGCAGAGTTGGCTGGAGAGTTATTTCTAAAGGTAGTTGTTTGTAGTTCAAGATTTCCTGTTTGAAGTCTTATCTTTTATCCATCTAATGATTCATTCCCCCTGTCATCCAATATGAAGCAACTGCAATGGCTGTTCTATAAATTTCTTAGGTTTCAAAGTATCCTATAGGTTATTGGTTTAATGGCTGATTTGGTCATAAATATGTCTCTGAGTGTATTTTCTATGACTAATCAGAAAACTTTATTGAATCATTCTCATGTATGATTTGACCGGTTGCTTGAAGTATTCTAGATTTGGCTCACATTTGATCCTTAGGACCACTGGATAGGAATGATTTTCTTTTCTTCCTTCAAAGAGGGAAAGGGAACAAATTATAAAAGTGGGGAGGTTCCGTTCCGCTTCTAATTCTAAATAGAGGAAAGAATGGTGGAACTTTTTGGAACGTTTCCAAACACTAGATGGGAAGTGGTCCATTTTGCAACATGGTGTACATGGGAGTTTGCACTTCTTGATAACTTCAAAGCAGTCCAACCCTGAAAATGAGATAGCTGCCAGATAGCATTGGAGATAAGAGGTGCTTTCCCAATACGAGAAACAATGAGGCTTGTTTATGGCAAGGATAGTCAACAAGAAATCACCTTCAAGGATTATAAAGGAGAAGCTTGAAGATGAGGCAAGGTTTGCAGCCAGGGTTTATCTGTGAAATTTAGCAACTCAAATCAGATCAACATCTATGTACAGGGATTATGAGTTTGATTAGCTATGTGAACGACAGTACAGTAAGTGTACTAAGCTTATTCAGCTGTATGAGTGACAAGATTAGAAATAACCACATTAGACTTGAACTGCTTCTGGAATAACTTGTACTAGCTTAGTATGCGACAAAACCCTGAATTGCTGAAGAACACAGAATATGCGTTATAGACATTGGAGTTGGGAATTGACTTTCTGCAAGCTTCCCTATTTTATTTTATTTTATTTTTTGTGTATTTGTGCAATGCACTTGCTATAGGGAAATAACTAAGCTTGAAAAAACAGATTGCCATGATCTTTTTTTTTTTTTTTGAAAAGTCAATAGCATTAAACAAAAGCATAGAGGGACGCAACCCTTGGTACACTGGAACAGATTGCCATGATCTAGAGATACACACTAGTTACTTTCACTTGACGCTAGTCACTTTCACTTGACAACGTCCAAGGATTAGCAGTGACAATTGAGATGCTTTATAATGCGTGTATATTGTATACCTATATTGACCTAGTACACACTTGATATGGAACTTAACATATGACTACAAAATATCCTCAACTGTGTATTTCGGATTGAATTGCAAAGGCATTTAGGTCAATCCTTTGCAAGTTTGTGAAGAGCATTAATTCTACGTTCATTTCGCTCATTCCTAAGTTTCATGGGGCCAAGGAGATCTAAGACTTCCGCCCTATTAGCCTTGTTGGTGGTGTCTACAAGATTATAGCTAAGGTGTTGGCCAATAGGATGAGAAGAGTTATGGACAGGATTATTTCCAAGCCTCAAAATGCTTTTGTGAAAGGAAGACAAATTCTGGATTCGGTTCTTATTGCGAATGAGTGCATTGATAGCAGGCTCAAGGCAGGGGATCTTGGGGTGTTCTGTAAATTAGACATGGAGAAGGCGTGTGATCATGTTAATTGGAATTTTCTTCTTTATTTATTGAGGAGGTGTGGGTTTGGGGAGAAATGGTGTTTGTGGATCAAGCAATGCATCTCGACAGTCCGTTTCTTGGTTTTGGTCAATGGTACCCCATTTGGTTACTTTGGCAGCTCGCGGGGGGTGCGCCAAGGTGATCCCCTTTCTCCTTTCTTATTTGACTTGGTTATGGAGGCTTTCAGCAGGATGATTGGTGCTATCACCTCTAGGGGTCTGATTTCGGGGTTTTTGGTGGGTTCTAACGACCAGACTCGGGTGGTTGTTTCTCATCTTCTATTTGCTGATGATACTTTGATTTTCTGTGAGGCTGATGAAAGCCAGATCAGACATATTGGGGCGCTTCTTGTGTGCTTTGAAGCTATTTTAGGCCTTAAGGTTAATTTGTCTAAGTCTGCTTTGATTGCAATTGGTCCCGTGGATGATGTAAATCAGCTGGCCGAGTTATAGGGTTGTGGTATCAGCTTGCTGCCTTTGAAGTATTTGGGGCTGCAGCTGGGGGCTTCTTTCAAGCTCAAAACGATGTGGGTGGAGTTGGAAGATTTGATGGCTAGGCGGTTGGCTCCTTGGAAAAGGATGTATCTCTCTAAGGGTGGTAGGGTTGCGTTGATTAAAAGCACTTTATCGAATTTGCCTACTTATATGATGTCTCTTTATCCTATCCCCGCTCATGTGGCTAAGCGTATTGAGAAGATTCAACGGGATTTTCTTTGGGGAGGGCTGAATGATTTATAGGCTAAATTGCATTTGATAGAGTGGGACACAGTGTGCTCTCCTATGGATGAGGGTGGGCTAGGCATCCGTAACATTAGAAGGTTTAATCAAGCTCTCTTGGGTAAGTGGCTCTAGTGGTTCGCTCATGAGGTGGATGCTTGGTGGAGATCGGTCTTGGTTGCAAAATATGGGAGGAGGTTGGTGCTCAAGGCATGGCTCTCATGGGGTGGGTCTCTAGAAATACATTTGTCAAGGTTGGCAGGTTTTAGGAGCCATTTCAGATTTGATTTCTAGGATCCGCTTTGGGAGGATATTTGGTGGGGATAGAACCCTCAAGGAGGCCCATTTCATGATTGGGAGGTTGATGTTGGCTTGCTTTATAAGTGCTTATATGATTTCGAGTTGAGAGGGGTCAATGACAAATTGTGGTGGTTGCCTTCGGCATAAAGGAGTGTTTGAGGTCAAATCCTTTTATCGAGCACTTTGCCTACAAGGTCTTCATCGTTCCCTTGGAAGAGCATTTGGAGATCAAAGGCTCCCCCTAGAGTGGCCTTTTTTGTTTGGACTGTTGCTCATGACAAGATTCTCACTATGGACAACCTTAGGAGAAAGGGTATGGTGGTGGTGAATAGATGTTGGCTATCCTTCTTCTCCATTATGGGACAGCGAGAGCTTTGTGGAATGCCTTCTTCACTCGGTTTGGTCTTTATTGGGTTATGCCTAGTTCGGTCAAGGAGTTATTGGCTAGTTGGTGGTCGAGTGGTCGCTCCAGAAGCGCTGTTGTGTGAAAGATGGTCCCTCTTTGTATTATGTGGTGTGTTTGGAGTGAGTGAAACTTTAGATGTTTCAAGGACTCCTCGAGGTCCGTTGAAGAACTTATCCACTTTTTTCTTTTTACTCTTTTCTCCTGGACAGTGGGATGGTTGGCCCCGAGGGTGATTAGTTTTTCTGATTTTCTCTCCCTTTTCTCCCCCTCCCCCTAGTTCCCTTTGTATACTCCCAGTGTACTAAGGGTTGCGCCCCTTTGCGCTTTTAATAAATTATTCTGACTTATCAAAAAAATTTAGGTCAATCCATATAAGCCATTACGATGAGCCTCACTTTACTTAAGGCATGTTTGGGATTGCGTTTGAGATGCCTAAAAGTGCTTTTAATACTCAAAAAGTCCGTTTGAAGAAAAAATACTCGTTTGGTAAAAAAATTGAAAGTACTTTTAATGGTCAAAAAAGCCTAAAAATAGCCAAAAAACACTTTTGGCAAAAGTTTAAAAATGAAGCTTTTGCCTAAAAGCTCATTTTGATTTAAAAGCTCTATTTTTCAAACGTAATCCCAAATGGTCTCTTAGTTCTTTTGGATTATTTACATGTGACTAGCATATCCCCAAGTCGTAACAAATGACGTAATAGTTACTCTAGTAACATTATATGACATCATGTGCCTTAGGGATACTAGAGCGTAAGACAGTTTCCCTGATGTCAGGATTTGAGTGAAAGAGATTATAGACCTCTGATCACTCGTGCTTAGTCCTTTATTGAGTGTAACTGAATATAGCTGTTGATAAATGAAGATAAAGAAATGGCTTCTAACTAGGTCCAAGGCATTGGCATAGTAAGATTTATTTTGTGGACCCTTACAAATTTGTCTATTGTTTGATCTACCCATTCTATGCCCCTACAGCATAATTCTTTGAGGAAAAAAAGGAATCAAATAATAAATTTGAAGAGTTATATGTGCAGGCACTGAAGGAAAGTAACACACCACTTGAAAATGTCCGCATTTGTTACTCTCCATTTTCAAGAACAACTCACACTGCTAAAGTTGTTGCATCAATGTTGAATCTCCCGTTTGAAGGTCCTCAATGTAAGGTAGCTATTCTGCTCTCATATAGATATATTTATTGAGGTCAGTTTAGTATGTGCTGATCATAAACGCAAGATAACATATCACATAATGAAATTTTACTCCTGGTATCTTTAACAAAGAGTTGCCCATGGGCCATTGCTCAGGTGGTAGTGTTGGGTGGGGTTCATGGCAGGTCTTCGGTCCAAATACTTATATAAGAAAACATTCTGGAATTTTTTCTTTTTCAAACTACACCGACTAATTTAGCTCATAAAAATTTAACAAGCTTTCTCACCCCTGCACTTTTAATTTTCTTGATACTGATCATATAGATTTTGCTGGACAGGTGATGGAAGATCTTCGAGAACGCTTCTTTGGTCCTTCATTTGAACTTATGTCACATGATAAAGTAAGTGACAGTTAGTGGTGCTTAATATAGGTTTTGCCAAAGGGGTGGAGATAAACATGGCAGACAAAGGGATTTAGTTCTGGCATTTATGTTCAACCATATAGCAACTTAGCATATATATATATATATATATTATGTTGGGGAATCTCTCTCAAGGCATGGTCCTTCGGACCCACCCCTGCAGAGTAAACTCCAGTCTTGTACACTGCACTCTCGGAAGTTTTTTATATAGAACTGGTTTAATCGCTAACTTTTTGCCGGGAGGTATGGCCTCAAAGGATTGTTTACACCCATGAGGTGTTGAACCTTAGACCTTGAAGCAATGATACTTTAAGACCAACCCCTTGATATATATATATATATATATATATAACTGAATGCTGGAGTTGGATCAGTATTTTGTTTTAGTCTACAGTATACATAAGCCCAATACTAACATATGTACTTTTCAATGCCATTTGCAATTAAGGATTTCTTAAATTTCTGTTGTTCCTTTGCTAACAGTATGCAGAGATATGGGCTCTTGATGAAAAAGATTCGTTTATGCGACCGGAAGGTGGAGAAAGTGTTGATGATGTTGCTTCTAGACTTGCAAATGCTTTAGCGATTATGGAGTCAGAATTTCAAGGGTAATTATTATATTCATCCATGTTTGCATTACTTGCATGATTTTCATGTTTGCAGATGGCATTCATCTATCTTAATATTCTATCAATAATAATTCTACAAGCATCCTACTTGCCAAGATGAATAATTCTACGGCATTCTCTGTGCTGGAAACTCCCCGTCACTCTCTTGCAAGGCCTGCTAGAAATGTTCCATAGTCGCTTGGAATAACTATCAGTCCATTGAAATTTGTGTAGCAAATCAACAAACAAACTGGCAAAGCAGAGACCAAAAAATAGAAATGAGGTTAATAGTTACAATCCCATAAGCCCTTTTCAAAATGAGAGTTGATGCCTGTCAATTGGCCTAGCAAGACATGATTAAGTATTTGTTTGGTTTAGCAATTTCGAAACTAGCAATAAGAAAAAGAAAAAAAATTTCAAAACGCAGTTAATAAAAATGTGATTTTTGAAAACGTATGCAGTTTGGTCTATAAAATCATGCATTTTTAAAAATGCACCCCTTTGCCTATGGTTTGAAGACATGAATTTTTCGCATTTTCATTAACCGATTATTTATTTATTTAATTTTAATTTTTCAAATGTGCTCTCAAACAGAACACTTTCCACAATTTTGTTTAAAGACACATTTAGCCTGCAAGATCGTAAGGCCTAACACACACACCCTAAGATTAGAATGAAAATTAAGTTCTGACTTTAATTACGAAGACAACAAATAAATTTATTTTCCCTGGGGTCCATACCATCATCTCATTTTCTTATTTCCGGCTCCAGCAAGATAATTCTATAGATGAAAGCAGCTTACCAAGCTGCACTGATACCCTATTCTTTTGAGTGACAAAATAGGCCTTAGCTTTCAATCTTTGCCCCGCTAATTTTCTTCCCGGAAAGAAAAAAGAAGTGTTCCTACGGTGCATGATTTAACAATGTTATTTCTGCAGATGCGCAATCTTGATTGTCAGCCATGGTGATCCCCTGCAAATCCTGCAGACAGTACTCCATGCCGTTAATCAACACAAAGCATCAAGTAGCAATGACTTGGCATCCAGAGTACAAGCAGCTAGAGTGCCTTCCATCTTGTCACAGCACCGGAATTTTGCCCTCCTCACTGGAGAGCTACGGTCTGTTATATAAACTGAAGTTGCGGCCTTGAAGCCAATGCCATGGACCTTGACTGAATTTACACTAAATTATTGTGAGAGTCAAATTTCTGGGAAAATTTTGCCTGCTGTTTACAGCTCGATGACGACAAGGTTATTGCATAAAGTTTTTGCTAGGAGTTATACAATTCATCTTGTTGCATTTTTAACTAGTGTATTCTTTATGAGTTAGAGAAAGCTATACAATTGTAGCTGAACTTTGACGCAAAATGCTTCTTGGTTGATATTGGGTGCCCTAGCATACATTATTGTACGCTATATTTAAAGACATGGATATTATGTGATTTATGTATGAGGTTGTTAAGCCTTGACTTCTCGTGGAATTTCTTACCATCGTCCTTAGATGAAAGTTTTCGCAAATTGCTTTCGGACAAAGGCGCCCAAAGTGGCTTTGATATTCACTTACGGTGGATGTTTGTTGAATTTTTGCGAGCTCTCCTCCCACATGGTCATACGCTAAAGGACCAAATCGAAGAATGGATCCTTCTACAAATTCATCCCACTCCATGTAGTCTGTATAACATTCCCTTCTGAGCTAATCACTTTATATGTCCATTCCGAGGGACCTCCATCATCCTAGCATGAGAACTCAAATTTTCATACTTGATCTTTTCAGTAATTCTTGATTTTTGTCTCACCTAGTTTCTTGCTCCCTTCACGATTGAACTTTTGCTGACTCTTAATTTTTCTTTGGGTTAGAGTTTAATCTATTACTCGTTCGAGCGTTCTTGCAATAGAATCTTCGATCAATACCCTCAACCTTTCAACAAACCTTGAATCCATACTCGATTCCAATGAAGCCTTGTCTAGTGCGACATTGTTACGGAAGGTCATGGCATATTGACTTGAGTGGGTAATGCCAAGTTATCTCATTTGCCTACGAGTGAAGGATGAACAGTGAACACTCATAACACAGTAAAATGGAATAAGGGATATCTTAAACTTGCTACCAAACAGCTAGAAGTTCTAACACCAAAAAGGAATAAGAGAATACCTATCTACTGGAATAGGAACTCCCCCAAGTGCTACAACCAAACAGTCCTCTTCTTCCAAAAAAACAAAAAAACATACCAAACACGCGACTCACAAATTCACAACCCCAAAATTGCAGCGATACGGCTGCACACCACCACGCTCTTCACCTCGCAGCCGGTCACCGGAGAAACAGCATCCACCGCGCCACCGGAGCTGTACGGCACGCTGTTTGTCCCGTCACCAGCACTCCCCTGGAGCATCACTGCAACACCGCACTACTCAACCACCAGAGTAGCGCTGCTCTCCTACCGCATGCGTCGACGGAGATCCACAAACGGTCTGGGCAACCCAGCCACCACACGCTGCACTACAGGTAACGACTGAGCAATAGCCCACTGCCGCACATCAGCACCACACACGGCACCGCAATCCTCCCACCGTCACACGGCACTGCACAGCGAAACATCCCAAGAAAGTACCGTTATGATACCTGATGGTAAGAACCGCAGTTCTTATTAACGGAATTCAGAGTAGAATGAAAGAAAAACAGAAAAAGGAAGGTATGCCCGCTTCGAGGGGTCCGTCCTCCACATATCGCTTATAGCAATTGATTGAAATTCTTATTCGGTGAATTTCCGTACGGCATCTACATCTAATCGATATCTCTATTTTCGCTTATAGCTGTATATCTAATTGCTTGCATCCTCGTACGGGAAGCGATTTCGAATTTCGTGCATTTTTTTGTTATCTTGGTGGATTAATGGCATGGATGAATAGGAGTACGCAGAACAATCTCCCTGAGCTTATTTTGTTAACAAATTGGTCTTTGAATTTTGTTTTCAGTGGTACATTATTTTTGAAGCGAGCGTTGCTGAGTTAAAAAGTGTTTCTTTGATTTTCTTAATTATTTTTTTTTTCTACCTCTTTGGGGGCGTACTTCATATCTACAGGGGTTTGAATTAGTTTTGACAATGAAAGCAAAATTAGAAATGTGGGTTTTAATGACAAAAAAAGTAGAGCCGGATCACAGGGGATGCGTGTAGAAATGATACATTAGACAGTGCTTTTCTTTTTTGTTTAATCTTTGGGTTCCGACTCTTGGGATTTTCTTGTCGTTCATTATGCATGCTTACGGGCCTGTATCTCATTTGGCTTGGTTGATTCATCACCTTATGCAGTTACGTGGGATATAGTACCATTATGCTGGCTATATCTGAGAGTATAGGCTGGTCAGAAGTTGATATAGTTGATGAAGATGACAACTTATCTCAATCTGGTAACCCTGTTGACCTACACAGCACCTATATGGGCAACTGTACTTGCTGCTTCCCTTCTCATTGTCACTCTAGTGCTTTCAATATACCTTCTATTTGAGCACCTTTCTGCGTACAAGAATCCTGAGGTTCTCCTCTATTTGTGTTGGACTTTCTTATTATATTACCTTTATGTATTACTTAGTTGACAAATTATCTTAATTTGGTTTGCGTGACTTCCCAGGAGCAAAAATTTTTGATTGGAGTCATCCTAATGGTTCCATGCTATGCAGTAGAATCAGTGAGTTCTTCTACTG
The DNA here is from genome assembly GCA_013348765.1 of Carpinus viminea. Classification (NCBI taxonomy): domain Eukaryota; kingdom Viridiplantae; phylum Streptophyta; class Magnoliopsida; order Fagales; family Betulaceae; genus Carpinus; species Carpinus viminea. The sequence continues at coordinate 13,060,708 of CP054669.1, read as the reverse complement.
AAGCAATATGGCATCTTATAAAGAATATCTGTGTAGAAGTTATATGTTCAAATAGATGTACCTTTTGTGCAATAGTGTTGTCATATTCCAATTTAGAGGTTCAGCCAGTTATTTTTTACTTAATTTTTCTATATGTTTATTGATTGATCTGCTGCTTTTGTTGTTGATTTCTTTCTGAGTCTAGATTAGTCTTTTTTTTTTTTGGAAAAAAATGGAAAACCAGTCCCTGTGATTTACCTAGTTTACAATTAGCTTCTAATGGTATCAAAATGAACTCAAAAGTTTCTGATGTATGTCAAAAAAATAATGTACTTCCTATAATCAAATTTCATTTGCTAACTTAATAGATTATGTTAGTATGACATTGGCTTAGATAGGACACATGCCATAATTTGATTAGGTCTGACATGCTAAACTATCGAAATCTGTTAAGTTAGTAGACAAAGTTTGAATGTAAGGAGTAAATATTTTTATGGCATACCTTAGGAATCTTGGAGTTTATTTTGATATTACGTGGAGCTAATTGCAAATTAAGTAAATCACATGGACTGATTTTGCATTTTCTCTCTTTTTTTTTCTTTTTTTTTAGTTTAGGCTCAAGTTTATCTTTTAGGGATTTATTATTATTATTTAATTTATAAAGATAGTTTTCTCCCTTTTTCATAACACTATTTGAAAAGGCCTTGTTTGCTGGCATATTGTTTTCACCTTTTCTAACATTGGTTATTCTTAACAGTTTGTATCATTGGTGAACCCATCGATTAGTGTTGATTGTGAGATACTGAGGGATTGCTATGAATCCTTTGCCATGTATTGCTTTGGAAGATACCTTGTTGCATGCTTGGGTATGTCTTTTTCAAGAGCTTTTATTGATATATAGAATTTGTATCTGAATTTTTAGGCCATTCTTTCAGGAGGTTTTGGTAATTCTAGATTCTAGATCTCTTGGTGCCACACTTTGTTGTTTTACTTTCATTCTAGTATCCTTATTCTTAGCTCAACTCTTGCTGAGATTTCCAGATCTTAGTTTCTATCTTCAAATTCTTGGTCATTCGACATTATGCCTCCCTGATTGTAATTGTAAGACCTGTTGTTGTTGTTTTTTTTTTTTCCTCCTTTCAAGGTGGGGAAGAGAGGACCATTGAATTTATGGAAAGAGAAGGACGTGCAAGTTCTAAGAGTCCACTATTAGAACACAGTTCTGAAAGAGGAACCGTGAAGCATCCTTTTCCAATGAACTTTTTTTTGAAGCCATGGAAACTAGGCCAGTGGTTTTACCAAGTTATAAAAATTGGAATTGTTCAATATGTATGTTTTTCTTTCACTTATCTCTTGTTGATAGTTGTTACTCTTCAGTTCCTTTCATTTGTGTTAAACAAAATCAAATTATTTTTTCCCTAACAGATGATAATAAAGTCTCTAACTGCTGTTTTAGCAGTAATCCTTGAAGCCTTTGACGTTTATTGTGAAGGAGAATTCAAATTGGGATGTGGGTAAGGTGTTCTAAAGTCTGTTTGCTGAATATGTTGGTTTCTTTATCATTCCTCACATTTAGTAACCTTCGCTTAGGTAATTGCTTTATACTTTTGTTTAAAATTTTTAATTCATTACTTGCTGATTATGCATGTTACTAATTAATTTTTACTTGTTTTTCCAGTGGTAAATCCATTTGTTGCTAATTATGCATCCTCACTTTTATGTGTACGAACTTAGTTCCAAAAACCATCACACATTAATTCTCTTGCATTTCCCATACATCATCTTGATGTTTATTGTTTGCTTACTAGGTAGGTATATTGAGATAGATAGAATGCATCCTCAGCAGGTATTCCCTGTGGAATTGTTCTGTTGTGTTTATATAATGCATCTTTGGACTCTATTTTTCCTCAATCTTATAATGTTTTGAAGAATTCTGATAACTTTTTTAAATGACACCTTTGATGGCAACACATGTAAATGAGCATCATTTTTGGGGTTTGGGTGTTCTGTGTTTGCAACTAAACAATTTTAAACAACGGTGAGTACTGTTTTGCTGTGTTACTAAGCAGCTGCTTGCAAGTCTGTCACCTTCATATTTTTATTTCATACATTTTTTCATTTTTCAAATTACTTTTTTTGTCTGGTCAAAGTTAATTTACACTCTTATTCTGTAATTAGTGATGATTGAACTCAGTTGTCTTAGTACTATTAGAAACCTTTGATAAATATTGCCCGTTAGAACAAATTTTACAGTTGATACAGAATTGAAAAAGTAACCAAGTTTTATGACCAAGAGGTGGGAGCATAACGAGTTCTCTCATTTATACATTTAGTAAGTAAATTGAGAGGTCATTGGCCATTTAACCAGAGGAAGTTGCATGGTGGAGTTCAGTGTTCTCAACTGCTTTGTGTTGCTTTTTGATGCCTCTAAAATTGCTATAGGTTTGACTTAAGTTATGACTTGAGGGGATCTTGTTTTACTTGTTAAACAATGTGCATATGGTGTTGTGTGGTCTTGACGTTTTGCTTTTGTTTTTTCCCCATTTTACTTTCTTCCCAACACCCTGTGGATGTTGTTGTTCTTACAATAGAATTGGTAATCTTAAATTGTAGACAACATATCTGATGTTATGTCTCATGGTACTAGTCTTTTATTTTATTTTATTTTTTCCTTTATTTTTGGTTGTTGTTGTTGTAGGTACATTTACATGGCAGTGATTCTAAATTTCAGTCAGTCGTGGGCTTTGTACTGTCTTGTTCAATTTTATACTGTTACGAAGGATGAATTGGCACACATAAAGCCATTGGCTAAGTTTCTGACATTTAAATCAATTGTATTCTTGACTTGGTGGCAAGGTGTGGCAATTGCTATTCTCTATTCCCTTGGTTTGTTCAAAAGTCCTATAGCTCAAGCTTTCCAGTTTAAGTCAAGTGTTCAAGATTTCATCATTTGTATAGAGGTACATTGTCTTCCACTGGCTTCTTTATTTCTTTGGCAATTGATTTTAGTTGCTATAACAGCAGCCCTATTTATATATTTCCTATAAAGGAATATGTTCATGAAAGACAGTTGTGACTCCTGGTTGGGTCGTCTTAATACTGGAAACTTCTTCCTCAGGACCGTGGGCATGTTAATTAATTGATACCAGATTATTGCTAATAGTTCTTGTTTTATTTATTTGACTTATGGCACGAAAATTCCTGTATTATACTTTTTTTTTTCTTTTTCTCATTTGTTAGTTCATGGCATCTACCGTTGATTCTGAGATTGTTATATTTATTTGTTCTTGCTAGGACTATATAGCCTTTGTGTTCAGATTTTGATATAATATTGTGCTATGAAATATAATTCATGTACTCGACAGAAAGGACATTATCCTTTGAACCTCAATCAGTTTGTATCATTTTGGATTATGCTGAAATGAGTCCTGCAATAAGTACTTGAATAGCTTTAAGCAATCTATAAGATATCTTAAATTCTGTTCCAGATGGATTGACCTTTTTGTTTTACTGCCTAGAGGATATTCAAAGTGAATCCTTTTGGCCTTTTGTATTCTCTCTCTTGTGCATCATTGTAACTGTTAGCAGTTGAATTTATTGAAAATTTTACACCAAGGGGTAGTTCAATTGGTTGAGGACTACGCCTCATGAGGCGTGGTTACCAGTTTGAATCTCTCCTTCCCCCATGGAACCAATTACTTATCCAAAAAAAAAAAAATTATTAAAAATTTTACTGTCAAATGTGTTGTCAGGTATGTGTGTTTTGTCAGGTTGGAATGCAATGTATGTGTCAAAGTTTTGTAGCACAATCCTATTTAACTATTGCTGATCTTCATATATCTGTCAATAGTCTATTTGTGATTGCTATAATTCTTATTAAAAAATATTGAAGTTTAACAGGTCTATATATTCATCCAGCGCAGATGTGCATTGCTTCCATCGTTCACCTATATGTATTTCCTGCAAAACCTTATGAGCTAATGGGGGACCGCTTCACTGGAAGTGTCTCAGTTCTTGGAGACTATGCATCTGTTGACTGTCCTTTGGATCCCGACGAGGTTAGAGACAGTGAACGCCCCACAAAGCTACGCCTTCCGCAACCTGACATTGATGTCAAGAGTGGAATGACTCTAAGAGAAAGTGTTCGGGATGTTGTTATTGGTGGTGGGGGACATGTAAGTTTCTCTTATCTTACTAATGGTAGAATCTGATTGTATTGCATATCTGGAGTTAATCATTACTGACTAAAAAAAGAGTTTGAGAGCTTGAAATTCTTACAGGTTTAGTATTTATTTTACTGTAACCAATTATAACATTTTTGGTAAGTCTATAAACAATTATAACTAATTAGATATTAAATAGTTATTAGATGGAATCATATATGTTGAAGGCATTGATTGTAAGATAGCTGTGTCATTTGAGAAGATGAGTTTTGTGGTCAGGTGGTTACATTCACCAAAAAATTAGGGCTGTACATATGGATGCGGTTATCACTTTTAGATATCTGCATCCATGTAGTTATTGAGATTATTGAATGCAGATATTATTCCCTATCTGCATATCAGGTAATGGACCTTTTGGGCCTTTTTGAGTCTCTATTAAGGCTTATTTTAAACGATTTTGAAAATAGTTTGAGCCTATTTTAGTGTTTTTTAAGCCTTAGCGTCATGGCGTAGGTGTGAGTATGTGAGATATGAGATGAGAGAAAATAAAAGAAACTAAACATATATATATATATTTTTTCTTTTTTGACATGTTCGCACAAGAAAGGAAAGGGAATTTGAACTAGTGACCTCCGCTTCATTAGGCATGATCTTAGTCGATTGAGCTACTTCTTGCAGACAACATAACTCTATACTAAATCCAAAACAACGTTGTTTTGGTTTGGTGAGTTTATTATATATGTAATATATGTTATACATAAAGGGTCATATAAGAGACTTTGATCTGACTCCTGTTTTCCCTCCAGGATTTTTGGGGGAGTTGGGGGCTACCTTTTTTTCTCCAGCCATCCTTTGAATAAGAAAGAAAGCAAAAGCTCTATGTGTTTACATTAGTAGAAACAAAAGAACATTGGGGAAGATATATTTAGTTTCCCTTTTAGAGGTCATGGTATATTCTCTTCACCAATGGCCTTTTAAGTTAAACCTTGTGTTAGTGCATGCGGCGTGTGCTGAGTAAATCTTGCTGAGTGTATTGTTATATCATTTCCCTTGTTTATTTCCAGTACTGAATCTGTTTGCCTCGTACACAGATTGTGAACGATGTGAGGTTCACAGTAACCCAAGCTGTGGAGCCTGTGGAGAAGGGGATCACAAGGTTCAGCGAGAAGTTACACGAGATCTCTCAAAACATTAAGAGGCAGGACAGGGATAGAAGAAAAACAAAAGATGACAGTTACATTTCCACATCATCACCTGCACGGAGGGTGATCCGCGGTATAGATGACCCGCTTTTAACTGGGAGCATGAGTGACAGTGGGGTCACAAGGGGAAAGAAGCACCGTCGAAAATCAGGATATACTAGTGGAGAAAGTGGAGGAGAAAGCAGTAGCGATCAAAGCTATGGTGGGTATCAGGTTAGAGGCCGAAGATGGGTTACCAAAGAATAGCTAAGAGGAATGGTTGAACCCTATCAACCGGCAATCTGTCATTGTAGCATTCAGCCTCAGGAGTGGCTCGCAACCTGGCTGCTTCGTATATATCCACCTCGCGGCATGTGTTTTTTTCTCTTCACAAAGATGCCGTTGGGTTTGATCTAAAATGATTCAGATGCGATATGCTTGATGCAGGGAGGGTGGGATTGTGATCCATGTATCATTTATATGCACAATGAGCTTTTGATATGTTGTATAGAGCTCAGAATCCAGTATCCGGTCGCATGATTGAGAAATCACTTCTTTTTGTTTGTTTGTTTTCTTGAAGGGGAAAATCTATGTTTCTTTTCTGTCATCGAACACCCTAATCTTTATATTGATAAGGGTTTATACAAATTGTTGAAACTCTTTTTTCTTTCTTTTTCTCTTTTGTTTTCCTTTTTCCATGATACCTTAGAGTCCTTAAAATGACTTTACGATGGGCAGTGTGTGACGAATTTTGTTAAATATGAGGTCAACACTAATAAGAATGGTGATTTGTGTCATTCTTAATATATCTGGTGATTTGTGTCATTCTTAATATATATATATATATAACTAAAAGGTGGGAAGAGTTTTTATTTTGTTAATTTTTTTTTTTTAGTTTTTTAAAGAATAAGGATATTATAAAAAGGAAAATGTTAGGGGTTTTCTTCATAGGTTCTTTTGGCGTTCTCCTAGTTTTACATAAAACATGATTTAAGAAAAAATAAAATTATAGTGGCCTCCACCATCAATTTTTTTAGACATTAGCACCAAATTTGTGAGGTATTAGAACCAAATTTAAAATAATCAAATCCATTTTTGGTGATATCATCTCTAAAGGGTTAACCTTCTACCTTTAAGTTTTAGTTTTGAATCCAAAAACAAGTTTTAAAGCATTAGAATCTAATTATTAACTCATAAAAATTAATAGATTGGCAAAAATACGATACTATAATTTTATTTTTTCTTAAATTATTTTCTATGTAAGACTAGGAGAACACTACGGTGAGAACCCCTAACAAAACCTTTATAAAAATGTGACATTTTTGACAATTTTAATAGTTTGATAAGCTATTTAATAACTTCTGAATATCAAGCAATTCTTTAAAAATCGGCTGTTAACTTTTTTATATTTTTCCCATTATTTGAATTGTGCCTACTATATAATCAACTAAGCAGCAGAATGTAGGTTTGAATGGATGTCTAACATCATCTTTAGTAATATAAAGCTACCCTTTTTTTTTTTGACATGTCCACGCAAGTGTAGGGGGAGGAGAGATTCAAACTTATGACCTCCGCTTCATAAGGCGTGGTTCACAACCGATTGAACTACCTAATTAAGCCAGCGTAAAAGGATGATATTTTGGATCTTCATTTAGATGTAAACCTCAAATTTCCAAATTCAATTTATATCCTACATTTTTAAGGGTTTTAACAGGAAAAAAAAAATGATGAAGGGGTAAATTAACTATAATTGAAAATTTAGAGGTCCAAATTGAGATATTTCAAAGTTTGATTGGATATGTCAAATCGAGTAGTAGTTTAGGGGTTTAAAGTGAAATTTCCTCTAAAAATAAAATTCAAAAAAATAGAGTTACACAAATAACACAATGCCCTTCACAGCTTTAATTAGGCTTTAACATATATTTTTCTTTTAGGAAAAAATATAATTTAGCCCCCTAAACTTTTCATATTTAATTTGCTAATTAGGTACTTTCCATATTTAATCAAAATATTTTGGGGTAATTACCTTTAGCCATGAACTCTGATCTTGTGCACTTTCATGAACTACATATGACATTGACTTATCAAACTACTATCTTATAACACTTTCCCCTTCCGTTAGTCAAAGGGGTTAAAACTAACGGTCAATGGTCATGTGACTTGCATGTGTCATTTTAATTTTTTTTTCTTTACATTTTTGCCTTCACTTTAGATTTTTGGATTAAAGTTTACAAGGGTATAAACTTCATTTTATTGATTTGAAGTTAGAGCAAAAATGGAAAAAAAAAAATTTAAATGGTTGACCGTTAGATTTAACCTCTTTAATTGACGGAAGGGGGGAAAGTGTCATAAGATGGTAATTTGATGGGGTCAAGTGTGATAGTTGGTAGTTCATGGGGGGAAAGTATCAATGCACTGTAGTTCATGAGAGCAAAAGGATAATTACCTCAAATATTTTAAGAAACCCTAAACTTTCCATAATTAGAGTTATCATATTTAATCAAAATGTTAAAAACTGTATATACTTAAATACAATGAGGCATGTCAAAAAATATATATATATATATACAATGACGAATTAATCGAGCTTAGAATTGTGTTGATATCCAATTAAATGTTTAAATTCTAATAACCAATATTCTTAATATTTAATAACCATAATATCTAAATTATAAGATCACTTAGATTAAGAATTGAGCTTAGAATAATAACCTCAACTATCTCTCATAAAAGTTTAAAAGACTAAGTTAATTTATTGAAACCATTATTATGCTCATCAAAAAATCTTTAAGTGGGAGAGTACATTTGTCAATTATCAATTATTCAAAATCTAATAAGTTGTCAATTATCTTCATCAAACGATTAAAACGATTATTATGCTCATCAAAAAAACTAATAAGTTGTCAATTATCCAAAATTCTACGATGGCCATTTGTCAATCTAAATATATAATAATAAAAAGCAGATTCTTAAAAAACACCTAATAAAAAGATAGTATATTATAGTTAAAAATTGAATATATTTTCAACATAAAAATTTCATATTTTCAACAATCCTATCAAATTAGTGATTCCCAAACATGCATGAATTTCACCGCATTGGAAAAATGTAAATAAAAAATAATAAAAAATAAAAACCATTAACTAAAATAAAATTAAGAGAAAACCTTGAATCAGGTCAATCTGCAAAACACCCCTTTTACAGATACCACTTACAAACTAACATCTAAGCAAACACAAAACAATTTCACAAAAATATAAGACACTCACACTCACACACACAATATTTTGAGCTCAAAAGAGCTGGGTGGTGGGTCAATCAGACCCGTGGGTGGGTCACGGTCAGACCCGCTGTAGAGTCATCTTCTCCGGCAATTCTTCGGCGCTGGAGCCATTTTTTCCGGTATTTAGGATGATAAAATTCTTAAAAGGTTCACTTTCCACATCTAGGTTTTAGTTTTGAATCTAAAAACGAGTTTTGAGGCATTAGAATCGGGTTTTGAGCATTAGAATCAGATATTGAGGCATTAGGATCAGGTTTTGAGGCGGGTCAAACAGTTTCAGGCGGGTCCAATTTGTGGTTGTTCACGGCGAGACCCACGAAGTCGTGGGTCTCTCTAGACCCACGGCTGTGGCGGTTTGGAGATTCGGCGACGTCACGGGGCTTGGGTTTCCTGTAGCATCGAGTCTCCAGCAGTCTGGGTCTAATTTGGAGGTGCAAGTCTGACGCTCAACGGTCTGACGATCGGGGTTAGGCGATCTCGACAAACCGGTGGTCCGACGGTCTGGCGTTCGACGATCTTAGCGCTCGGTGATCTGAGACTCCAAAGATCCGGCGGTCTGGCAATCGGGGCTGGGCGATCTTAGCGAACCTGGCGGTTTGGTGATCGGGGCTGGGCGAACTTGATAGTTCGACGGTCTGGCGCTCAGTGATCTTGGCTCTCGGCGATGATCGGGGCTGGAGGCAGGGGGTGTTTGATTTTGGAAGGATCCGGTGCATCTGGGTTTATCTGGGTTTGTGTACTTGTATGATGTGGCATATGTTAATTGGGTGTTGTAAAAAGCTCCTTTTACCGACCATCCAGACCTAAGGGATTCTCTAAAATTAAACCCTAAACTAATTAATGATATATTAATATAATTAATATTAATCATTTAAAATTTTGCCACGTCAAAAATGATTGACGTGGCATTTTGCCACATCAAAACTTATACTATTGGAATAATTTTTTTATTTTAAAACTAATTTTAATTTTTTGGGGTGCCATTATTCAACACATTGATATTTTTTGACGTGTTAAAATTGCCACATCAGTAATTATTGACGTGGCAACTTTAACACGCCAAAAAATAAGGTTTTGACATGTCAGTTATTGGCAAGTTACTAATTAGTGACGTGGCATGCTGAAGGCTACTTTAGACACGTCAAAAAATCCCTCTTTTTTTTTTCTTTTTTTTGTAGTGGTAGTATGTGAAGAAATTCATAATGAAATAATAAATTATGGAATAATAAAATAAGACACAAGATTTTTACATAGTTTGGTCTATGATTTGTTTACAATACAGAATGCTTTATTTATAGAGCTTATACATAAATGTAATCTTATTCAAATCCCCTAATTTATGGTAATTAAATCATAATCAAATCTTTAAATTAGGCTAATCTAATCTTCATTAAATCCCCAACTTTATGGTCATTCAAATATACTTTGACAGTATGGACCACCAGCATCTTTTGAGCTACCCAAGCAAGTATTTCAGTAACACTACACAAATGCAGCAAATAAGTCAACCAAAAATCAAAATCAAACCATATTAGAAAAGAACCACCTTAAATTCTCAATAATTTTTTTTACTAATGAAAAAGTTATACAAACATTTAGTTTCTTCCGGTATCTCAAGTTTGTTTTTGCATTCTCTAACTCTGTAAATAAATGCGTTGTAAATTCAACATGCATATCTATAAAACTGCAAGATATTTATACATACATAAATGAAATGTTCACAATATTTGCGTTTGCAATCATTTTGTTGTGATCAAGTGACACGCATGTATTGTTTTGGTTAGTTCATGTCATACAGGTTTTTTCAAGTACTCAAAGTTTTCCTTTTACAATTTCACGTATAATCACATAGACAAAATTTGTGGTTGGAAGAAATTCCGTTAATTCATTATATTAATATGACATTTTTTGTGTCTCCAAGGAATAGTTCAATCAACTGTGAACCACGCCTAATGAAGCGAAGATCACTAATTCAAATCCGACCTCCCCCTTCCCTTATGTGAACATGTCAAAAAAAAATTGACATTAATTTTTTATATGTATTTTTATGTTGATTAGGACAAATATCATTTTTTTATATCTTAATTAATGTTATTAAATTAAGAAAAATTACAAAATCAGGCTCGATGGCTGAAACCACCCTTTTTTGGCCATTGGAGGTGGCCGAACACACCCCTATTGGCCAAAATGGGGTGACCTTTTAGTTTTAAATTTTTTTAGGGTTTACTTTTTTAATTATTTTTTCAAGACATATGGCATTTTGATGTCTCGATTAGTGGCAGTCCTTTAGTTTTGGTTGACAAAAGTACTAAGTAAATCTTTTCTTATAAGCCAGGTACAATTTGTGATACTATTTGAAACCTAGGTAAAAAAATTTTAAAAATAAAATAAAATAAGTCACCAAGATGCATTAATATATAAGTAAATTTTGAATACTTTTTTTTATTATTTTTTTATTACATATCATGTTTTGAACTAATCAATCTCTTATATGGCCTTGATCATGTGTAATTAATAGTGCTTCACGGATATGTCATGAAATACAATTCACCTAACATTAAAAAAAAAAAAAAAACACGTGTAATATGTAAATGAAAATTTTGTGACACTTAAGACACATTATTTGAACTATTACCGTCATTAAAGTGAACATGGAAATGGAAGTCATAGAAAGCATGCAAGTTTTGTTACCTCTAAGTTTTGAAGTACTGGAGGAAACCAAAAATTCCAACAAGATGGAGATAATGAAAGAACAAGAATATTATAGAGAGCTTCACCAAAATTCTTGAAAGCAAACAAATTAATCCATGTAAAAAGAAAAAACGAATCCTTGTGAATGCTTTTGAAGGAGAGTCCGAAAGAATCATAAAAGATATTCATTCTAAAGGCATGTACTATCGATGTATCAAATAAAAGATCTTTCGGCATATATTAGTGGTCAACTCTTTTTTCTCTTTTTTGGTCTACTCGACTTTATTTTTTCTTAGAGTACTAGCAGCAGACTTCTTATAAGTGGTTATGTTTCCTTCATTTAAGGAAAATGTAAAAGAAGTAACAAAAAATCACCCACAGCAGATTTCCTAATTCTATAGAAACATTAGGATTGCTACAATGCTTTCCAATGCATTGGGAAGCATTGTACCATTCCTGTCATAGGTCTAAGTGTTGAAGGACAGTTAGCAAGGGAGAAGTGAGGAGCTGCAACTACTTGGCAGGACAGCTGGCAAGTGAGAAGTTGAGGAGCTGCAACTACTGGCAGTTAGTTGTTAGCTTCTGTTAAGTTGGTTAGCTGTTAGAGAAATGGGGGGAAATTGTAGTATAAAGTCTATAATTCATTTTGTAATGACTAGCTTGTTGATTGTAGAGTTCATGTTGAATTGGAGAGTGGGCATCTCAAATTGTCTTAGGAGATTGAGCACCCTCGAAGTGCTTATCATTCAATAAAAGTTTCTTCATTCTTCTCTTCTTTTCTTTTCTTTCCTTCTTTCTTTCAATTCTGTGTGCAATTACAGTGTTTTCACTAAGAGCACTGTTACAATTCCCATCCATTATTATAAGCATAAATAAAGTCTTCTCTCTCCTCTCTCCTCTCCACTCGTTCTTCTTTCTCTGGCAACAGTACCACATCCACACCCTCTCCTCCATTTTGTGCTTGAGAATTGTGCTCTTGGCCAAAACTTTCACAGCTACACTCTCGTTGGCCTCTGTTTTCGATTGCTGAGAAAAGGACGAAAGCAAATCAAAATAAAAATCCAAGAATCAAAATCGAGTATAAATGATATAGAAAATATTAAAAGAATCTATTGTAGGGTATTTTTGGATAGAAAATCAAAAAGTAGTTTTGTTCCCTACATTTAAGAAATATAATTGGGAAGCTGCTGCTACTACTCTTATGTATGTTTGCCTTTATCTTGGATAATCATGTAAATTCAAAAGGCTTTTCAATACTAAACAAAATATTAATAGAAAAATGTATGTGATTCTTATATATATATTTTTAGTAAGAAAGTAATAAATGAGCATCCACCCTGAAAAAGGCATGGCTAATCTTGGTGCACAAATTACCATAGTAACTTCAAGACGCTTTTCAAAGAGGAGCTTTATCTACAAAATAGGGGTAGAAGTCATAAGAAGCTCGCCAATCCAAAAGAGACTCTAAGGCCTAAATTCCTAGTGGGCTATTAGGCTATAGGACGAAAGGCAAGTGGTTTTTGGGTCAGTAATGTAATAATGTGTAAAATGCGTACCTAATGCCTTATATTTGGCCTTATATACATATATTTGAATGCTCTAGTGTATTCTAGGGTTTTTTGGAAAAGTTATAGCCTGATGCTTCTCTATGATAGCTTGGATTTTTTTTAATCAATGTTGCAAAAGCTATACATCGTATAAAATGCTAAGTGCCATACAAATATCCCACATGTTGAGTATTGATGGATCTAGAATGAGCCCGGTATGGACCAGACCGAAGATCCAACCAAAAGAAAAGCCCAACGAGGCTCTTGCCCCAGCATCCATAGCGGGGAACCCTTGATTTCCAAAGTTCGCAGCATAAAAAGTTCACTTGACTAGATAAACAGTTCACCAAAATGTATTAATATGTAAATTTTGAATTTTTTTTTTTTTTTTGAAAAAAAAAAAAATTTATTACATATCATGTTTTGAACTAATCAATTTTTTATATGGGCTTGATCATGTGCAATGAATAGTAGTACTCCACGTATATGTCATGACTCATGAAATACAATTAACCTAACAACCAAAATTGGTTTACTAATTACTATGTAAATGAAAATTTTGTGACACTTTCACTTTAATTGAACAATTACAATCATTAAAGTGAATATGAAAATGGGGATCATTATTCAAACAAGCGATTGAATAATAGTGATCATTGTTAATGTCATTGCTGCCTTCTTCTTCTTTTTTTGGTGAGTAATGTCATTGCATTCTTGTTTATTTCTCCAATCATTTTGTGGTGAAGTCCACACAACAATGCAACTAGTTTGTCATCACTCTAAATTATGTACAACTATAATGTTAAAGCGACTCTGGCAAGAAAACAGGTTTTTAGATGCCATCGAAGAATCTCCTTCCACAATTACCTAAGTGACGGTGATAGACAATTCAATTGGGTGGCGTGGATGAATTCATCCATCGTAAAAAACTACAACTTTGAGAGTTTCTAGGAGAATCATTCATATATATATATATATATATATATATATATATATAAGTTCACCCAGTTCTCTCTGCATTCCACTACTCCACTCTGCAAAACAAGATTCTTCAGTATTTCCCAGCATGATGATCAGTTCAAAGAAACTCATCAAGACAACAAGGAAATGGCAGAATTTGTCACCAATCAAGAGGAACAGGGAGAGCTGCAGGTCAATGGTGGCTGATAAGGGCCATTTTGTTGTGTACACAGCTGATCAAAGACGTTTCATGATTCCCTTATTGTGCCTCAATTCTGAGATATATAGAGAGCTGTTAAAATTGTCTGAGGAGGAGTTTGGGCTGCCTGGAGATAGGCCTTTAACATTGTCCTGTGATGCAGTCATATTGGTGTACATTGACAGGTTAATCCAACGAGGTGCAAGTAAAGATGTAGAGAAAGCTTCGCTTATGCAGGGATGGATCCAGCTTTTAATTTGGGGAGAGACTAAGGGCCAAAAAAATTTTGGAGAGGGACCAATTGGCAAAAAAATAACTTAATTTTTTTTTTTTGGCCTTCAATTTTTTTTTTCTTGTAATTTTGGGGGGGACCAGGGCCCCTCCCAGTCCCCACTTAGATCCGTCTATGCACTTATGTCAGTTCCTAATTATTCTCATCTGTTTTCCATGAAGAACATACAAACCAGCAATTACTTGTTCTCAGTTTTTGAATAAACTTGACGCTTGTTTGAAAATGTGTAGTCTTTTTCAGCAGGTTATAATTTGAAATATTTATTTTCTACTTTCATTCTACAAAGAAATGGAAGTTGTAATTAGTTCAAATAAGGAATCTGTAGTAGTCCAATGAGAAATTGTTATCATTTTGCTCTTATATAGTGATCCCGGATGAGTTTAAATTGACATTCTTGTTTACTTAAGCATCTAAGGTTGTTTCTATGTCTCAAAATTTAGGCCACATGTTTTAAACTCTAGGCCGCAGAAGGGCTAACTAATATTCAGTGATTTAACATTATATTAGAGTTAAGTTTTAAGTTCAAATCTTAATATTCGAACTTGTCTTAGGAAGGACAAGCATGTCTCAAACATTTCTTTCCCATTTCAATTAATATTCAATGTATTTGGTCTCACTTATTAAGGGCAAGTTTAACCCACATGTGAAGGCAAGTGTTAGAATGTAAATTAAATGACTAAATTTGTCATTTCTTATCAACTTAAACTTTAAGGGTAAGCACGAGTTTGCATGGTAGAATAATGCTATACATCTTCCCTGATCACCCCTTGTATCTCCTTAAACCCTATGTGATTTGGTCCCTCAAAGCTTATATGGCGTAATCGCCCATAACATTTAGTGCATATATAGACTGATTTTTTAGTTGGATGACAAAGCCACAGGTTTTTGGGAAGTGAGGGTGATGAATAGAATTACTTATCATAACAAAGTTTGAACCTTGGTCCGTCATTCATTTCCTATTTCAATTTTTTATCATATTTTATAGTCCCAAATATGATGCATTGACACAGGCAGGGATATCTGAGCCACAGGTTCTGTTGTTAGGCAGTTCATGGACATGTTGGGTCCAACAAGCTGTCTTTTCACCTCATAGTTGTACAGAACAGAACCGCCACAACTTGGTTATCTTTCAATCCTGTCGAATACTCAGAATGAGAAATTTTCTTATGAGAATGAATCATTTTATCTTTGATTTGTGGTTCATCTTTTACGCCACTATATAAGCTCCACAGCAATGTGCTGACTGATTATCAAACATGGGAAACATGCCACCTCCCAAACAGCGCCAAAACTAGACATCACATGGATTTGCTCCCCATGAATCCCTGCAGAGGAAAAGTTTCACTCGAGGGGATGTCTCTTCACTTGTGAATATATATAACCAAATCCTGCATTGCCTTCTATCCATGATAACAACAGACCTCCCCTTTCTTCTTCAATCTCAAATTTCTCTCTGCAATATTTCCCACAAAATGATCAGTGCTAAGAAGCTCATCACAATGGCAAGGAGGTGGCAAAAGGTCACCAATATCAAGAGAAAAAGAATCACATTTCCAAGACCCACTGGAAAGGGTCACTTCGTTATGTACACTGCTGACCAGCGACGCTTTGTGCTTCCATTAGAGTATCTTAACAAGGAAATCTTCAAGGAGCTGTTCAGAATGGCAGAAGAAGTGTTTGGGCTGCCGAGAAATGGGCCTATCAAGTTGCCATGTGATGCAGCGTCTATGGAGTATGTAATTGCTATGATCCAAAACAATATAGAGCAAAATCTGGAGAAAGCATTGGCCATAGCCATAGAGACGGGTTGTTGCCCATCATGTTCATATGGAGCTCCAGATCTACCTAACCAACAAACGCCAATCTGCAGCTTTTGAAGGAACATGTACTGTAAATGATTTATATGGATATAATGATACTCAAAATAGAATTTTCAAGGATATAAATTTCTTTAATGTTTGGTTGTCTTTTGTATTTATCATTTATGCTTACAATTCAGGAGGATGCATCACTTCTATGAAAATCTGGAAAGATTCATACACAGCTTAGATTCAAGTTAATAATAGTTAGATTCAGTGTACAGAATCACATATAACAAATGTCATAGTTCAAATTTAGGACAATTGTAATGGCAAACAGTAAATTTAATCATTTAACCAAATTTTCACTTCACCGGCTACTAGTTTACTAGTATCTTTGGCGGGGTTGTATTACGGTATGGCCAACCGACTCAAATGAATACTTGCGGTTTTCTTGTCTAGTCTCCTCTTGTCATTAGTTCCCAGCGAGTAAGTCTTATCATGATCACACTCAGATATAAAAACTCCTTTCTAGCCTTTTTTGCTTATAGGGGAAAAAAAATTATAATAAATAATAATAAATTTCTATCGAGAGATTTATAATCTTATCCATTTTGATTCATATGAAACAATGACATAAATAAACATTCTTTCTAAACAAATGTAAGTAGTAGAATTTGTTGAGTGACATGTTAATGCAATAAATCTTGCTTGTTGGAGATGGATGACAAATAGCTCCTGCACATGTTCGAAGAAGATATCGGCCGGCTAACCCCATCATGTGCCCGGACCTTTGTGACTATTTTAAATGGGCTAGGGCAGGGATGAAATCAAAAATTTTCATTTTGGAGGGTCAAAATATGAATAAGGAGCCAAATTTAATTCTAATAGGGATTAAAAAAAAACAAATTTTGAAAACCAAGAGGGGCCATGGCTCCCCTACTTCGTATGTAGTCCTATATATAACTTGGCTTGAAGGTTGGACTATTCAAAACGTGGTCTTCAGTATCAAAAAATTAGCATTACTTGTTGAGTAAGGAGTTAGAGAAAATTCTTTCGACGGAAAATTTTGTCCGATCCATTTCAATTTCATGGCCTCTTTTGAGCCGCACATTTCTTCATACACAGTGGGCAGCTCATGGATATTTGGTGTGTAACAAACTCGTCTTCTCAACTCGTATATATACAAAACAAATACCTCACCTAGATTGATTGAAGGGCGGAATTAAAATTTTAGGTTTAGAGGCAAAATTGAGAAAGAAGAATTTTTTAGGGACCCAACAAAATAATAATAATAATCCAAACATGCATTTTTCCCTACCTTCACGTGGATTTGTTTAATTACCATGAATTCTTGGCACCATTTTTCCCCACCTTCACGTGGATTTGTTTAATTACCATGAATTCTTGGCACCCCCACCCCGGAAGCTTATTTTGTGGTAGGCCTTAAGTTAGCCAAACTTGTGAGTCCTTGCACAAAGCCTAGTAGCTGCAAGTAGCAGCAATATTCTTAACCAGCAACTTGTGATTCAATATTTTAAGTACTACTATGATCACGCTCAGATAGGATAGATATAATTGGTCTTTATAGCCTACCATTTTGCTTAAAAAAAAAAATAAAATTGTGATTCAAAAAATGGTAATTCCAAGAAGGCTGGTAAAATATTATGTACAACTCCTTCTGTGGATTTAATATCTTAAATCTGAAAAATGAAGTGACACAAAAATGGGAACACTTTTTTATCCGGATGAAAAAAAGAAAAAAAAAATTACTTCAGAATATCAAGGAAAGAAAAAACTTCTTATCCTGATGAGATTCTGATATAAAAAATAAAAAATTTCTCCAATTCAATATCATTCATTATCTTTGACTTTGTAAAAAATTAATGTTTAGGTTGTTAGGTTAGTAGAATGGGAATAAATAAACCGTTTATATAAGGTAGCAGTTGTGCCTTGCTTAACATGTTTGCGGGCTTGTGATTATCCAAAGCTTCTAGCTAGCTAGCCCATTGGTTCCCATAAAGTCTAGAATATTTTAGAAATGCCTATGGAAAGCTGGGGTAATAGATTAAATTAAGGGCTAATGGAGTGAGACTTGACTTGAAAAGGGGAACAAAATCAAGATAGTGTAGAAGAAAGAAATCTTCGAAATGGCTCATTGGTTCAAGTCATTCAATGAAATTACATTTCCTTTACCCAAAGCAAAACAAAAGAAGTTTCATTGGTTGGTTAAATTATAATGGAAACCACCACAGCTAGTGTGAATTCCCTCTTCTTCTTTTTTCTTTTTCTGATCTTTTTCTTTCTTGATATTTTGTCGGAGTAGGCCAGGGGAGGGTTTGGTGAAGCGTCGATCACGTTTCCTTTAATTTCTTTCCAAACAAAACGATGTAAACTCACATTTTCAGACTTATGGCGACTACGAACTTGTAAAAATGGCCCTCCTAATTCTTGATTCAAGTGAAGTAATTGGGTTGCCTTCGGTGCAAAAATTATTTAAAATCTCCCGTACAAAAATAAACATTGAAGATTATATAAGGTTGGAGCAGAAGTACTTCGATTATTTTCCGCTCTAAGTAATTTCTACGAATCATTTTTGCACAGAAAGATCTGGAACGAGTCTGTCACGGAGGCAAGCCAAACTCGATTCAAATTACCAATATCATTACCAACCAGTGCAGACTTGGGGCATGTTTGATGTGCATTTGAGATATCTAAAAGTGCGTTCAATATTTAAAAAGTTGGTTTAAAGAAAAAGGTACATGTTTGGTAAAAAAAAATTGAAAGCACATCTAATGGTCAAAAAATGACCAAAATGCACTGTTGACAAAAACTTCAAAATTGAGCTTCTCAAAAAAAAAAAAAAAAAAAAAAAGTTTGACGTAAAAGCTCTATTTTTCAAACATAATCGTTAATCACAAACATTCTTTTAATAGTACTATTTGAACTTGGGAAGTGGTTTGATATGCTTTAAAGCATATTTGAAATTGTGTTTTGATAAACTGAATTTTTAAGTTAAAAAGCGCTTTTTAGCAAAAGTTTCATTTTTAAATTTTTACCAAATGTGCGTTTTAACCATTTTTAGGCTTTTTTTACTCTTTAAAACTCTTTCAATTTCTTTTACCAAACAAGTACCTTTAAAAAAAAAAAAAAAATTGAGTGTTAAACATACTTTTTAAATTGCTCAAACTCTCACCTAATCAGGTCCTCTCACTAATGTGAATTCAATGATTCCGCTTTTTTTTAATTTCTTTTCTTGTTGCTAAAGAAAAAGGGAAACTCTCAGAGCCAAGACAAACAAATAAAGATTCTGACCATGCTTTACATACAATCTCTGTCGATGTCAATTATATTTGACTCCACTGACGGTGAACTTGCCGGTCAATTGCTTCCACCACAGATGGTGAACTTGCCGGTCATCCCCCCCATTCCCCACCGCCCCCCCAACAACAACAATTCTTCCTATTCACATTAATAGGTGACACTTTTCAAATCTTTTACGCTTAAATTTTGTAATTTGAATATCCAAATTGCATTAATTACTCTCTAAAAACATTTAGTTCCAACAATAACTAATACTTTGGAAGTTCAATTGGGCATCAATTGACCAAGAAATCCTATCCTATAGGCTTAATGAAAAACATCTACTCTATGATTTGAATTAAATTTTACAGATTTAATGATGTATATATTACTATGTCTTAAAAACTTATAAAGAACATAACATTATGTATACTATTAGATATAATAAAATAAAATTGTCCATAAAATAGATTCTTCTTCATCTTACTTTAATGATGATAGTCAATGCTATAGAATAGACGTTCATTATATATATATATATATATACATGTGTGTGTGTGCATATAAATATATTTTAACCTAACATTAATTGGATCTCACCCTTTTATCACTTTGCTTACCTAGATACATAAATTAATAGTTGCCATTTATCACGGTTTCTGGAACCGCCAAAGAGAAAAAATAAGAGACGCTCTCTCTAGCTAAGAGGAGGGAAGATCTAGATCTAGATCTAAATCTTCTCTCCCCCCCTTTCACGATAGCAATGTTCGGTATCTTCTCTATAGGCTCTACCAATCTCCGTTTTTGGCATATTACTTTAGATCTAGTTTGTAGATCTAAATCCAAATCTAATCTTTAACATTAAATTTGATCGTCTTCTTCAGCCAAGGTGTGTTTTCCGAATGGAAGTCTACGATACCGCTATTTGTAGGTTTTTATTTTGGTTTTTTGTTTTTTATTTTATGGTCTTGGCTGCTGGGTTGAGGATGAATAATGCTTCTAGCTTTCAATCAAGAGGAGAATGGTTTGGGTGTGGTGTTTTGCTCATGCCTGAAAAATGACTTCTTGTGCCCCTAAAAGGAGTCTACGTTAACAGATTTGTTATATAAACTGAAGATCGGTCTGGGATAGCGGATACTTGACATCATAGATTGGTTTTTCATTGTAAGATAGTATGTTTTCGACTTTTATAACGTGTAATATTTTAGTTTCGGCTATATTTTGCATAACTGTATGTTCTGTGATTGTAAGAGCTTTTACGCTTTTGATCACTATTAATGAAATCAGATTGTTTTTCCAAAAAATTGTTGCCATTTATCTTACATTTTCAACTTGAAAAATATTTTAAATATATTTACATATTAACCTAATTGTCTACAATTGATCAAATAATTAAGAGTAAGAATGTACAGTTAACAAGTCAGCCAAATCTTTTGGTCAACCATTTCATTAAGTAGAGACCTGTCACATTAACTACTTAAATTGACAGTCAATCGTTTTTTCTTCTTTTTTTTTTGGGTCTTTTAGGAAAATAGCGAACACAATTAAGGCAGCCTTCAGCTTTGACCTCTTGATATATATTTGAATGAGTATTCTCTTCAATTCATTTGAACCGTCAAATATCTAGTGAGTTATATATATATTGTCTTTCACATTTTGCTCCTTTATTCCTAAGGACAATTAGGACTTGGACCAAGTCAAGCAGAAAAAAGAGAAGGGCAAAACTTTATTCTGTACATACTTGTGATGTAATTAATTAGCTCTATAATCCGTATACCTTTTCAAATCCTTCTTTATATTCTGTATGAACATACGAAGAATTTTGTTCCAAAGTGGTCTCACCAAGGTTTATATTATAGTTCATTTAATAAACAAAATTATAAGTGCATACTCTGCATGCATGGGCTTATAAATAGACTTCCCTTTCAACGGATGGTTTTTGTGGAAGTGTGAAATGGGTGAATCTTTGGAAAGAAGCTCCTCCCCAGTAACACCAAGCCCGCCGATTTCAGCCCCTCCGTCGCAGTTTCACTCCCCATCTTTGTCTCGATCCCCGCTCCTCGCTGCTGACGACCACCCACAAACCGAAATCACAGGCAAAACCACCCCGAAAGCCTCTCGAACTCCACGATTCATTACTCCTTTGGGGAGCCCGATCAGGCGGGCTCTCCACCTTACAAAGCTTGACCCTCAAGATGCTTGGCTCCCAATCACCGAATCCAGAAACGGGAACGCATACTACGCTGCGTTTCACACTCTTTGTTCTGGGATTGGGATTCAAGCCCTTGTGCTTCCTGTTGCCTTCACTATTCTTGGGTGGTAAGTAGATATTAATTTAATTTCCTGGCCAGAAATATGATATTATATGAAGTGCATGTACTTGTGTTCCATCACATATATAAAATTTTTGTTAGAATATATTGATATGGTATTGTACTTTAAACATCATTAAGAGCAAGAGCACAATATAGACTATATAGTCCTATTGGTCTCTTTTTTAGTCAGAGACGGAAGCAGAAATTAGTATGGGTAAGGGCCAATGGCCAAAACGTACGTTTAATTTGTAGGGGCCAATTGGCAAAAATTAAAAAACAAATTTTACCTTATAATAATTTTTTTTCCCTTGTGAATTTTTTTTTGGGGGGAGCGGTATATCCTCTCCCCCCATTCATCCGTCCTTGTTTGTAGTGGTGGACATATATAAGTGTTTAACACCAAATGATTTGTAAATTTTTCTTTCTATTTTTCTCTTTATTCCGCCTTTCTATTTAATTTTTCATTATATTGTAAGTTTCTAAAGTTTTTACATTGTTAAACAAGGCTGTCTCACTCAAGTGCTTGGTTTTAGGACATGGGGAATCATAAGCTTGACTCTAGCATTCATATGGCAACTTTACACCCTATACTTGCTGGTGGAACTTCATGAATCAACTGAAACCGGCCTGCGCTACAGCAGATATATGCAACTTTGTAGTGCAACTTTTGGTAAGCTTTTGATTATATGCTTAAGTTGAATCCCTTAATTATCTAATTAGATACGCTTCTAGGTATACACTTTCTGACGTGGCAGTAAAATTACTATTAAATTTTGAATTCAATTATAATTTTTACTATAACATTAAAAAGTACGGACATGAAAGTGTATGTAGCATTTCTTTATCTAAGGAAGCAACGACTCATCCCCCGATGTCTTAAAATAGCAGTGTTTTTTGTTGGAACTTTTGAAAGTACTTTTAATGTTTCCTAAAAGCTTAATTGCTGGATTTTGTCTTCATTTATGGTCTCTCAGGTGATAAGCTTATGAAGTTGTTAGCTGGATTTCCAATCCTTTACCTATCAGCAGGCACATGCGTGGCCCTGATCATCATCGGAGGATCGACGTCCAAGATGTTCTTTCAGATTGTGTGCGGGGCCACGTGTGCGGCAGATCCGCCACTAACAACCGTAGAGTGGTACTTGGTGTTTACATCCGCCGCAGTTCTTTTGTCTCAGTTGCCCAGCTTGAATTCCATTGCTGGGGTGTCATTGATAGGTGACCTTAAATCACTATTTATGATAAATTTAATTATTTAATAAAAAAAATTAATCATTTAATTAATACTTTAACAGGTGCTATCACGGCTATTGGGTATTGCACAATAATATGGGTGCTGTCAGTGGCCAAGGGAAGGCTGCCCAGTGTGTCCTACAATCCAGTGCAAGCAAAAACGCAAATTGCTCAGGTTTTTAGTGTCCTAAATGCACTTGGAATCGTTGCTTTTGCTTTCAGAGGCCACAATCTTATACTTGAGATTCAGGTATATATATATATCATATAGGACAACTGTTATTTCATTGATAATGTATATATATTAAAATTTTATGAGTTAAATCACCATTTATTTCAAAAGATTAATTGACAGAAAATGAAAATTTTAATCATTTAATTATTATTTTAACATCAAACTTAAACTTCATATGTAAAGCTCAACGCATGAAACATTTTAGTTAAAATAATAGGTGGGCCGGTTTGATGAAGATTGAATTTGAACTAAAGACTTTTGAAAATCGATGTCTCAAGTGCTAAGATTATGTTTTCCTCTCTTCTGGGCATCTGATTAATCAACAAATTTTATAGACTTCCTTTCTTTCGAGTTCTTAGAAAATTAACAAGCAATCCGGTTGTCATGTGGAAAATCTTTTGTTTTGATTCTGTGTGAACATGTTTGCCCATGTTTGTAGCCTTCGATCTTCACGTTACTTCCAAGGATTTGGTATCAAGATATATCTCATAAAAAGAAAAAAGATCATATTGACCATTTAACTTTGACAAATTGCATTGAGTTGAATTTTGAACCGATGATGTTGACCTTGTTGTTCGTACATGCCTTTTATTCATGGCCAACAGTAATGAGCATATGCCTCCATTAGTCCAAGAGGTAACTCAATAGGTTATGGTCAAGACCATATTTTATGAAGTGAATGTCATTAATTCAAATTCTTCATCCCTTTTACCTTATGTGGACATGTCTAAAAAAAAATTAAGAATATATGGGCCTAGATCCAAGGGGCATATAAACGTGGCCATATGTTTTAGGGAGATAAAGAAATTAATTTTAGGTGGTTTTTTTTTTATATAAGTTAATTTTAGATGGGTTAATGTCCCGTAAAAAAATATAATTTTTGGGGCATTTTTAAATTTTTGTGGAGGTTTGTATATTATGACGCTTAGCTTATGTTTGTAAATACTATTTATTTCTTAAAGTATTAATTAAATAATTAAATTCAACTTCTTTTATTAACTTAACATTTTTTTTTATGTGTTACATAGAAAAATAACAAGTTATTCTTCTAATTAAAGCAAAATCTTGTTTTGGCAGGCCACTATGCCTTCAAGTGAAAAGCACCCATCACGCGTGCCAATGTGGAAGGGTGTGAAACTTGCATATCTACTGATAGCAATGTGCCTATTCCCCCTTTCAATAGGAGGTTATTGGGCATACGGCCAAATGGTACCCTGTTTTCCTTATGTGACAAAATTTTGGTCCATAAAATTGTGTTATGTTGAATTCCAATATAAAATTTTTGTTCAATTTCATCAACAGATACCAGAAAACGGGGGCATGTTAACAGCCTTGTATGTGTTCCACGAGCATGACACATCACAGTTTATCATAGGATTAACAAGCTCATTTGTCATAATTAGCGTGGTGAGCTCGTTCCAAATCTATGGCATGCCAACGTTTGATGTCATGGAATCCATGTACACTAGGAGGAAGAAGCAGGCATGCCCGTGGTGGCTGCGGGTAATTTTCCGAGCAAAGTTTGGATACATGATGTTCTTTGTGGCGGTGGCCCTGCCGTTCTTGGGAAGCCTGGCGGGTCTAATCGGAGGGATTGCGTTGCCGGTAACATTAGCTTATCCATGTTTTATGTGGCTCAAGATTAAGAAGCCCAAGATGTACAGCCTAAGATGGTGGCTTAACTTGGGACTAGGGGTCCTTGGAATGGCATTAAGTGGGGTTGTGACAGCAGCGGGAGTCTATGTTGTAATTGAAACTGGTGTTCAGTTGAATTTCTTCAAGCCTCAGTAATATTTGGCTGTAAGGAAAAGACATCATGTATTTGTAACTGTAACGCTTTTGCAACTGTTGAAATAACATTATTGGGCCGATTTGGACCTGGGTTGTTCATTACTCAAAATGGGCTGCCTGGCCCAAGCCCAATGATATAAAATTCAAGCGTATAAGAATACATCGCATGATTAATATGATTACTCATCGACTTCCAAGTTTCTAGACTCCATTTGTTTTGAAATAAAAATGGCTTTCATTTGAAAATATTTTCCTCCAGGAAAAGATTTTCCCATGAAAATATTTTTGATGCGTTAAACTCGTATAAAAAATCAGTGACGGTGGACAATAGCCGGTGACGGCGACTGGTAGCCGGCAGAGGATTCTGTCGAGTTCAAATGGCCAGCGAAATGTATATTCCAACGAGCTCCAACGACTGGTAGCAGATTTCAGCTACAATAGACATTGAAATGCAAGAGTGCGTAAAAAAGAGAAGTTGAAACTCAAAAAATAATTTACTGTTTAAAAAAATGAAACCATTTTAGTCCTCCTTCCTTTCGGCAGTTCCACTCGTCGCTCGTGTCTCTGTCGACGTTCATTTCTGCCACCACCAACCCTCAACCCCAAGACACTAATTGGCTTCCAATTACGGCATCCAGAAATGGAAATGCATATTCCGCCACCTTCCATATTCTATGTTCCGGAATTGGAATACATGGCCTTGTGCTGCCTGTTGCCTTCACCGCCCTTGGGTGGTAAGGAATTAAATTTAGGTTAGGATATATATATTCAGATAAATCGACCAATTATACTAGGAAATATAAATCAATAAAATCAATCTCAATATATTTGGTCCGTTCACATCTGAGTAGCACTTTTATTTCCAAACTCAATTAGTTCGTCTCTTGGACTCCACCTCATCAACTGGTCATTTCTATTTGTGATTCAATATACAATCGTATTATCAAGGAGTAAACGATAAATAACTAAATGATTAATTCTCTTAAGTAATTCTTTATGAATTTGGCTTCTTCTAGGCTACAATGCCTTCAAATGAAAAGCGTCCATCACGAGTGCCAATGTGGAAGGGTGTCAAATCTGCATATTTCCTTATCGGATTGTGCTTCTTCCCCCTTGCAATAGGAGGCTATTGGGCTACGGACATACTGTGCTACTTTTTCTCTGTTTCGTATACATATTCCCCTATCTCTACTTCTCCAAATAAAAAAAAAAAATTCTCAAATTTGTCCTCTTTTAATGCATATATTTCGTTTTTTTCTCCATTTTACCAAGTAAACATGCAGATGTACATGCGTGTTAGCGCAGCGACTTTCGCACTAGTGCACTCACCCATTGCTTGTTGGCAGAAGTAAAATTGTTTCATTTGCACGAATGATGGCACAAAACTTTACTGATTTTTTGTTCTTTTCTGTATGGTGACAGATGCCAAAAGAAGGGGGCATGCTAATAGCCTTATACATGTTCCGGGGGCGTGACACATATTCAAGATATTTTGTAGGATTAACAAGCTCACTGCTCATACTTAGCGCGGTGAGCTCCTTCCCAGTCTATGCCATGCCAGTATTTGATGGCATAGTCAGTGAACACAAGCAGGAAGAAGCAGCCATGTCCGTGGTTGCTCCGGGCAGTCTACCGGGTTATGTTCGGATTCTTGTGCTTCTTTTTTGCCGTGGCAATCTCATTTTATGGAACCCTTGGAGGTCTCAGTGGAGGGTTCTCCTTGCCTCTCACTTTAGCTCTTCCTTGTTTTATGTGGGTTAAGATTAAGAAACCAGAGGCGTATACCCGAATGTGGTGGCTCAACTGGGGACTAGGGTTGCTAGGAATGGCTCTAAGTGGGCTCTTGATTGCAGCAGGACTGTATGCTGTAATTACCACAAGTGTTGAGGTCAGATTTTTCAAGCTTCGCTAATATAGGCTGCAAATTGGATGATTTTGAGTCCATCAAATTTAAATGAAAAATGAAAATAATAATAATAATAATAATAAAATCACCATTTTTTTTCACTTTTGCCTTCAAAATGTTATAAGTTGGCAATGCATCACAACCAAGTGTTTGAAATTGTCAATGTTACCAATATGTTAGTACATTCATATCCCACTTCCATCGCATTGAACTAATGTAGTAGCGTGCATAAGCTTTTAAATTATTCTTTTGAACAATGACTAATTCAAGAATTGAGGGACAATGTCACACATGTCAAGGATGAGTTGAGGGTGTAATAATGTGTTTTGGGTTCATCATCTCTATCTCTATGTGGCCGAAGAATTTGGTGGCCTTGCTATCTCCCAAGCCCAAACCCAAGTGTCATACCCAACCCATAAAGAACTTTTACTAAATTTGAGTTATCCGTTTTTGTATCCTTTCTTCCTTCTCATAAAGTTTATCTTCAAATTGAGTTTGAGCAATTTTTTTCTAATTCGATTTGTTGAACTGAAATGTATTCAAAATGTTAAGTAAGAATTACATACTCTAAAAAAAATATGTAAGAATTAAGAGATTTGATATAGGCACAACTTAAGTCTAACTTTAACTTCTTAGCTAAATTTCTCTTTCTCTCTCTAGTTGAAGGCTCTCTTTCTCCTCCACATCAGTTTTTTTTTTAAAACTTCATAGAAAAGTTGTGCCAAAGTTAGACTTAAATTGTGCCTGTAACAATTTCCAAGAATTAAAAATATATGTTATTCTTAGATACGTTTGGGATTGTTGTTTCATAAGTATGATAATTGCATTTTTGAACTCGTTACTTTTTAAAATCGTGAAGGTGTTTGATAACACATGTTAAAAAATATTTTTTTTATCAAATATTTAATATGCAAAATTGTGATTTTAGTTTTAATTCGTATTTTTTCAAATAAACACCCTCTATCCTAATTATAAAAATTGCAATTTTTTTCTATTTTAAATTAAATGTTTTTTAAATTACAATATCAAACGCCTTAGTTTAGTGATTTTTTTTTAAAACACGGATTATTCTTGCAAAATCACAATTTCAAACACATCCTAAATTAAAAGAAAATTTCCAATTCAATTAAAAAAAAAAAACTTTGTTAGGAAAATATATGTGGCCACGACACTAATTTTGACTATCCGAATCCTACCTTTTTTTTTCCAACAAATCAGACAGCACAATATAGAAACCAATGAAAGCTACTTATCAAAAAGAAATACGTTAATTACTCATCAAATGATTAGTTTTTGACTAACTAAAATCCTCTACAAATGGTAATGATTCAAAGACGAACTTTTTTTTCTTCTTCTTTTGGGTACAATCTCATCATTTATTAAATCGGATATACTACACTTTCGTTATACTCTCATTTCATTAGGCTGATGTGGAGTCATGTGGTAGTGCCCAATATTAATCCGTAGAATAGCCTCTGCTAAAAACAAATAGGCACTACAACACGACCACGTTTGCTACAACTGCATTCCCGAGCTTAATTCCCCTCGCTGCCTGACCTCTACCATCGGTGTAAATTAAACAAACTTTACCACATGCCTCCACCGAACGAGTCTCCATTACGTAACCGCTTGTTGCGCAAAAAATCATAATAAAAATAGGTTCTTTCATAAAGATGAAAATAATAGAAGAAACTTTTGTTTTGTGGGATCAAGCGACCACTGACTTGTGTTTTTTCACTATCATATCGTAGCTTCTTTTTCTTTCTAGCTAGCATGTGCTTAAAGAGAAAAACGCACTCTCTCTCTCTCTGCTCTTTTTAGGTGCAGCAGCACTCGTATTAATGCGGTGCCATCGCCGTAGACAGAAAAAAAGGAAGGGGGTGCGCCGCGGGTGGAGGGCTCTTTTTTATGGTTACTGTGAGTTGGTTGTAAGAAAGAATGCCTCTCCTTAATTTAAGGAGAGGAAAATTGCAACCCCCACCTTTGACTTGGTGGGGGTCATGAGTCACCCAACGATAGCACGCAACATTTTTAGGTTTGGTGTTCATTAAAATATAGTAGTGGAAGGAGATATCAATTAGGATTTGGCCTTGATGGTTTACAAGAAAATAAGAGGAGATTTTCATGTAATTTTTTTTGTTTTGTTTAATGGTACATGGGAATGGGTAATTAAAAAATTCTGATACTTTTAATTGAGAGTTTTTGAACTTCGAAAGCACTTTTAAAATGCATGAAAGTTTGGTGTTTTGTAAAGTTTTTCAAAAAAAAAAAAAAAAAGATTCCAACCCCCTCATCGATAGATAAAGATCCTCTAATTTATATTCTAAAATAACAAAATTTAATTAGGTTAATTTCATAATATGAGAATTTACAATTTTTTAAAAAATTGTTGGAATTCCTAATCCCTTCCACAACCGCCACCGGCCCACCATAGTTATTGCGGTTCCTCCATTTGGCTATGTCGGTGTTAAAGAGGCTACTCTACTCCCTTATGGTTTGACCTCTCGTAACCATTGTCCCCTACCGAATTTAAAAATCTCTAGGTGACAAATGCTATGAACCAGAAGTCCACGTCATCCCTCCATCTTTACTCGACGCCATACGTACACATGGCACACCATTTCTCCCCATAAAGTTATTGCAAATTAGCTCGTTTCGCATTAACCAACACTTAGAAGGAAAAAAAAAACCCATTTGAAATTAATTAGTGTGTAGGCTACTTCTCCTCTAAACTCATTTCACATTAATTGTCATCCAGTCAAATGGCAATTCCTCTGCCAATGGACCCTAGTGCTTGCAAAACCCAATTTCCACCAAATAACGTATTATTTCAAATGGGAAACATCATGATCAGAAACATCCCAAGGGGATGGTCATTGTGTATAGAAAATGGGTATCAATTTCTGTGTATTAAAGTCGTACGTAAAGGCAAGTGATGCTCTTTCTATAGGTTCGCATTAAGCAAGTTTGAAATTGTGTTAAAAAGTTTAAAAATATAGTCTCATACTTTATAAAATAATATATATATATTATCTGAGTTAAAGGTTTTTAGTTTAAACTTTGATTTCATCATTTATCCTTATTTTAATTAAATATTTTACTTGTTAGGTCTAACTCATTAAAAGAAATTTGAACACACAGATAAAAAAAAATTATAAAATAATAATAAATTAATAAATTGATCTGCTTTTATAAGCTTAAACTTTTTGAACAATTATGGTCATGATCATTTTATGCTTCCGGTGTGGGGCCGCAGCCGGCAGACCTCTCGTGGGCTGCGCTGGCGTAATTGATAATGATGGCAATTGGCAAAGTAAAGCCCGGGTCCTCAGTGGGTCCTGTTGAGGATCCGGAGGCCGGATCATTGGTAAATATATATATGGTGCAGGTGGGGATATATAGCAGTGAATATGAATATTTATATATAGGGATGGTGCAAAGTGGGGATATATAGCAGTGAATATGAATATTTATATAGCAGTGAATATGAATATTTATATATAGGGATGGTGCAAAGTGTGACATGACAATTCTCTGTTGGTTTGGAAATTCCGTATTAAGAAAAAGAATGCTAGGAATATTCTTGAATGTCTAATAATTGTCTTGTAATGATGTCAAAAAAAAATTTGTCTTGTAAAAGAGTAAAGCATCTATATAAGTCCTTATTCAAATTTTGACTTTTATTGTCATATTATTAAGTTATATGAGTCAATCAAATATATATATATAATTACTCATAACTAAAATATTACTCATAATTTCAAATTGTATTATCATATTTAAAGATCTATATGTTCATACCTTTTTTTTTTTTTAAGCAAATAAGGAAAATGGAATATAGGGAAGGTCATTTTCATTCTAGATTCAAAATGATCAAAAATGAGAGACCAGTCAAAAATGCTTTCAAACTCAAAAGTTGAAAGCGGCCCATCAAACTATATAATGTGAACGCAAAGATGCACTACAAATAAGGCATGTACGTTCATGCTTGACATGCATGTAATGATAGTCTATATAGTGTTGTAATCCAAAAACCCGAGCCGCTAAAGAACCATTCTAAGGGAAGGGAAGAAACTATTCTAAAGTTTTTTTTTCTCCTTCCCCAACTCTTTCATTTTTTTTTTTTATATTTTATCTGAATAATACAATAGTAAGTCTAGTGATAATTAGTGGCGGGACCACCAACCTGTAGGGACTGTGGCCCTTCAAAGTGTTTTAAAAAATTTATTCTATGAGGAAGATTTTCAAATGGCCCCTGCACATGTACAAGGAGAAGGTTTTTTAAGACCCTGCATATGGTGATTTACGTAAGCTATTTGACTGGTGATGTCTTATTTATGATCTCATCTTCTCACCTCATTACTCAAATTACTTACCTAAAACTAAATTAAAGAACTCTAACATTTGAGCAAAATCCAACATTGCAAAGGGAATAAGGACCTTCGGTCCTGAGTATAAAATTCCATATTACTAAAGAGAGAACAATATATGGTTATCTTGAGAGTTTTAAAATGGACAGAATTATACATATTATATAATGAGACTCATATATTTGTTTCTTCAAATTTTTTTTTTTTTTTAAATGAAATATGCAAATATATAGGTTGTCTTGTATTTATTTGTATATAACTTTAGATGAGCTTGAACCTTGTAGTAATATATAATTTTAATAATGTGTGGCCTTCTGGCCATGTGCAACTATTTTATAACTTTTGACACTTGTTAGCATAAAATTAGAGTCAAAAGTTATAAGTATTTAACATGATTCAATCATATGCTGACACATGCTTTGGCCCCTATAATTATAATTGTATGGCTTTGCCAAAGTAAATAGTCAAGCTAATATGTTATGATCCCTGTTTGTCTTCAATCTATATTTGTTTTCAACAATGATCTACAATGTAAAGTGTTTTCTATTTTCTTCGTTTTTTTTTTTTTTTTTTTTTTAGGTTTTGTTTACACGAAACCTCAATAGATAGAAAGTAAATCTAGATATTTTCATTTTATAACTCTTAATAAATAATATAATAGGATGAATTATCAATCAATGAAGGAGTTAATACGCACTAATGGTAGAGTTGACCCGCAAACAAATTACTTTTGGGAATGTGCTTGGATGTCAACACGATGGTAAAGTATAAATCGTTGTTTAGTTGAAAAAATTTTAAAAAAAACCTAAATTACAATGGAGAGAAGGATTCTCCAACGAGAGTCCTACAAGTAATTAAAATTGATAATAGATGATATTCAAAGAGTTAAGCCAACATATATCAAATTAAAGTTGTAATCGAAATTTTATCCGCTTAATTAAATTTATGATATTGTTTTATTAGACCAACATGCTCTATTTTTATTAAATAAATAAAGAAGAAGCATTATTATAAATAAAATAACATATTTTAAATATAAAATTTGTAGTTTTAAATTATTAAAGCACCAATCAATTATTTCCCATATTGTTTTATTAACTTACATTTATTAAATAAATAGTAATTATAACATAGTATTAGAGCTTAGGTTCAAACGATTATCCCTTATTAATTCACCAATTTTAATAAAATATTTTACTTGTTGAATGTCACCTATTAGAGCAACATTTAAACATTTTTTTTCATTTAATTAAAAAGAAGCATTATTATAAACAAAATAACATGCATGAAATAACGATTATCCCTTACAGAAATCAAAGCACCAATCTCAAGACCTATTTACTCCTTTTATATATATATATATATATATATACTGCCAGATTTGATTCTGATTTTTCACCCATTTTGCATTTTGTTAAGAATTATAAAATTCATTGGTTTATAAGATGGCAGTACGTCAAGAGAAAAGCCAAAATTGAATGACATTGGTATCAAGCTAAATTAAAGGATAAAAACCCAAAGATTGATGCTATTGTCAAAAATGTTAAAGAAATGGCCCAAAACTCTGAAGCTTCACCTTCATTTTAGATTTCTCCATAGTGCTTTTTCAAGATATTCAAATAATTCCAAAAAGAAGAATGGATGAAGACCTTTCTATATTCTCTGGATAATTATTTTGATGAAGAAAAGAATTGATTCAGATCCATTGCTGAAGATTTGTCTATTCCAAGATTCACAGAAGATTTTGTTCAGAAGGATTCACCCAAAGATTTAGTCAGATTCACCTAAGATTTGTTTAGAAGCATATCTGAAGACTTTCCCTACTTGAAGATTTATGAATTATAGATTTTCTCAAGATTATGATTTCAAGATTCTAAGATTTCCCCAAGATTTTCAAGATTCCAGACCATTTTGAAGACCTGAATGCAAACATTTTGTCTGACAAAGATTCAAGAATTTTCAGAAATTACTGTTCACCTATCACTATTCACCCGAACACTATTCATTTTACTGTTCATGCGTGAATTTTAGTGATATAATCCCCAATCTTTTTCATGAATGAATTTGACAAAATATGCAATATTGCCCCTAATAATTAGGGAGTCAGAAGTTTTGGAATAAATTGGATGGAAACAAATGGATCCAGTTTGAAATAATATATTAGTGTAATAATCTAGATTTTTCTAAGGATGTTCAGGAATCCAATGGAAATCTGGGGGAAAATAAGAAAGGGCTAATTCTTTGGGGGATTTATTGTGGTAATGATTCTTTTCAATAGAAAATAAGTACTAAACAATAAGGAGGGGAATGTAAATAGGCGGAAGGTGAATAGGGGGAACATAAGAAACCATAGAGGAAGAAGATTCTACATACAAAACATCAATCTTCTCCTTGTCTTTTTTACTTGCCATGGTGGCACTGCAAAAATTCACGAGTGAGGAAATCAGGGATTAAAAATATCATTCATAATATTCTGAAATTCACTAGGAGCATTCTTCAATCTAAAAGGCATAACATTCCACTCATAATGACCAAATGGGGTAGTAAAAGCAATCTTATATCTATCACGATCATCAATCTGGACTTGCCAAAATCCTGACTTCATATCAAACTTAGATAAAACTAAAGCATCACTTAGACGGCTGACTAAGTCTTTCCTATTAGGAATAGGATACCTAATCCATTCTAGCACATCATTGAGGGGCTTATAGTTTATGACTAATCTAGGAACTCCTCTTTCAATTTCAGCATTCTTCCTAACATAAAAAGCAGTACAAGACCAATGAGATTTACTCTTTCGAATAATCCTTTTGCAAGCAAATCAGCAATTTTTTTTGACAAAAATCTAAAATTTCAGCATTCATTTGAATGGGTCTGGCTTTAGTAGGAATCTTCTTTTCAGAAAAATCTTTGACATACGATAAAGAAACAATATGCTTCTTTCTATGCCAAAAAGCATTTGAAAGTTCAGAACAAACAGTGTCACCAATCTTGTTATTAAAAGCAGAAATCTTTGATTGCAACAAACTATTAGAAAGTTGTTCAACAATCTTTTTATATTTAACTTCTTGTTTAAGGAAATTTAAATGTTTAGTCTTTGCAGAAATTAAATTGAAATTCAATTGATTGACATTAAAATGTCAAATCTTGAAACAGAATGAAATTGAACTAGGACACCCATATATATACACACACACACACACAAATAACTTCTATTAGTAAGGTTGACAAAGCGTGTTCACATGTCGGTCGGGTTCGTGTAAAACCCGTTTACGACATGACACGTTTAAGCTCAACCCAAACACAACACGTGTAACCTATTTAGATAAACGTGTCGTGTCAGGTTGACACGACATGACACGTTTAGGAGCTAATAGGTTTTGACCCAACCTATGAACATCTTTAAAGTCATTTTAATTTTTTATATATATAAGTACTCATTTTAATTTTTATCCAAGATTAAAAGGTTTAAGGTTTACAAATTAGAGATTAAAAAAATTAATAATAAATATATATACGGGTGAAACATGTCGACCTGCAAACCCACGGGTTGGACATGATATGACATATTTGTTAAACGTGTCTCGTTTAGACTCAACCCTAACCTTAAAATTATGTGTTGTATTCGTATCGGGTTCGCATATTATGGGTAAAATTGCCAACCCTATCGATAAGGACATAGCATAAACCAAGTCTGCCATAACCAAGTCCTTAGTGCCCGTCAATAAGGAGGGGACACGTCAGCCTATCACACCAAATAACATAACACAAAAGCACATGATCAAAACCCCTTTTGCTCTGTTTCAATCGGCAAGAACCTCCTTCCCCATTCAATCGGCAAAAACCCACTGAGCCAACACCGATTCGCCAAACAATGCCTAACGTAGTCATTTTCTTGCTGCTGCTCCACCAATGGGTCGTTACTTGCCAACGTTTATGACCATGAGGTTGCTGGCCAGGTCGGTCTTCAAGTCCCACACCCACCACCGCAAGGGGAATTTGATCGCCTCCAAATTGTTTTGTACACATTGGATCCCTTGTCTCACTTTGAATCTCTTCACTGATCCGATCCATGGACAAAACAATCTGGAGATGGATGTTTTTTTAGTTGAGCTAATTCGCTTAACCTGGCAAACAACTCTTTCTTGGATGAATAAACCAACGTAGAGACTAATCTGGAGAGGATTTCTTCATAGTTAGATGGCTTTCTCCCACGTGGTGTCGGAATAATTAAGCCATGGATTTTGATGGTTTGGGTATTAGGTTTTGGCGTTGTTGTGAGATGAAAATTTCGGTTTTTCATCAATGGGAAACCCTAAAAAATATAGTAGCCTTTCAAACTACCAAACATTTACAATATAACTCTTTAATATTCAAAAGATAATAAAATAGCCCTCAAACTACCAAAATGTATCAAAAAATTACTTATTTTTTTATATTCCTATAATACACCTATTCTTTTAACAAATAAAATAATTTTAAAAAAAATACAAAAAAACTAATAGGCAAATAAATACCAAAAAAAAAATGGAATAAATAAATAATTTTTGTATTTTTTTAAAAAAAAAATTGTTTTGTTTTTTTATAATTATTTTATTTGTTAAAATAATAGGGGTATTACAGGCATATAAAAAAATAAGTGGCATTTTTGATATATTTTGATGATTTATAGGCTACTTTATTACCTTTTAAACATTAGTAGACTATATTACAAGCGATTGATAGTTTGGGAAGATTTTTTATACTTTTTCCTAAAAAAAATTACGAAATTACCAATGGTGTAGCAACGGCAAAGGAACTGTCGGCGTTATGCGGTCTACATTGGTTGGGGTTCTTGCCGATTGATTAGAGAAAATGGGCTTATGTTTTTTTTTTTTTTTTTGTTATTGTAGACATTTGGTGTGATAGGCTCATACGTCTGCTCTCTATTAGAGGGTACAAAAAAAGTTAGTTTATCCAATGTCCTTTTATATATATGTATGTATATATATATATATAAAGCGCAACAAATCTAGATCACTTGCTCTTAAATTACAAGATCATGAATACCCTAGAATATCTTCTATCCAAAACTTTATTCATGAAGTGTTTAACAACTGCCTTGGCTAGACCATGAGTTCGTTGAGGACGCCTTTAATATCCGATGCCACCTGCCCATGCCATATCTCTTCCAATTTGATCCCATCACATTGAATGCATTAACCACTTCGCAATGACTTCCCTTCCAAGATAATAGATACTTTGTCGACCCAAATCTCGATTAAACTCTGCCGCACTCACCACCACCACCCGTACTTCAGCTATCACAACCTCCTTTATTACCAAGATTGTCTCACTTTTAGCCGGGGGCGGACCCTAAGCCCCCATGTTTTCTTAAAATTTTTTAAAAATTTCCTTATATATATATTTTAAATCAGAATATGCCCCCAATTTTTTTTTTTTTTTTAAACTTTTGTCCCTCAAACTATAATTGCTAGTTCCGTCCCTGCTTTTAGCTGCAATCACTTGGCCCACGCTGTCTAACCCACATACACTTGTTTTGGGAGCATATGAGAAACACGTGTATTTAAAATACCATTAACAAAGTTAGAAAAAAATATTATTAAAAAATATATATTATTTGCTTCTTATATGCTAAAAAAACACATAATAATTTTATAGGAGTAAATTACAGAATAAAAATGGAGAAAGTTATAAGCTCATAATACAAATGAATCGAAAGTGATTTATTTGTCCAATCCTACTAATTATCATGTTGGAAGGACCTTTGTAAACCATTCCGACTCCCTTTTTTTAAAGATTAATATATATATATATAGCTAATAAAAGCTCTTTATCTATTTTGCCTAGTGGGTTTTAAAAATGCACCCTACATCTAATTATTTATCACTTTTTTATAATATTTAAATATGCTTTAAAAAAAAAGATCGTATTCTTTTAATATCTCTTTTTTCAAACATTTATTATTTTTTATTAAATAAAAAAATGAAATGCACTTAATATAAACTGACATAAATAGAAATGCAGATCCCCTGCGCTATATCGGAGAGGCAAAGAAGAACGAATAAGGGTTCATTTGTTGGAAAGAAAAAGGGAAATGAAGAAGAAAAATACCAATTCTTGAATTAGTTGTTAAAATCAAATTAATAATTTAGTAGAATATTTATAAATTAAATTCATTAAACATGATTTTAACCAATTAAACGAATGTTGGAAACATATATATTCCTTCGTGGGAGACAGCTTTTGAAACAGTGCTCTTTTAAAAAAGAAAGGATGTGAGAATAAAATCAACTTTTCTATCAGTCTATTCCACATAGACAAGCGGCACATGCCATACACGAAGGGCGGAATTAGGGGTAGGCTTGGGGCATTATTCATGCATTGGCTCTCAAAATTAATTTTTTTTTAAAAAAAATTGCTTATTAATGTTTTATGAAATATCCTCTTCAAAATTAATTGTTTTTTCGTTCTCAAAACTCCATCCGTCACTTAAAAAAGCTAAATTTTTAGAAACCTTATCAAACTATTCTTTTCTCTCCCAAAAAATCCTAGTCCCCATCAAGAAGAATTTCAAGAGGAAGATTTAGATCTTCCCTCCTTCCCTTTCATGATAGTAATGCGGTGTCTTCTCTGTAGGTTCATCGGCCTTCGTTTTTGGCAGGTTGCTTTAAATCTAGTTTGTAGATCTAGATTTAGATTCAGGTCTACTCTCTTCAATTTTAGATTTGATCGTCTTCTTCAGTCAAAGCGTGTCTTCCGAAGGGATACCTACGATATCGTGCTCCTCCGGCTACTTGTAGGTTTTATTTTGTTTTGGTTTTATTTTTAGTCACTGTCGTTGGACTGGGGACGTGAATAATGCTTCTAGCTTTCGAGTCAAGAGGGGAATGTTTTGGGTATGCATTTTTTGCTCATGCCTGGGAAATGGCTTCCTATGCCACCGGAAGGAGTCTGCATTAGTAGATCTATTTTATAAACTGAAGATCGGACTGGGATAGTAGATGTTTGACGCCATAGATTGATTTTCATTATAAGATCTGTATGTTTTTGATTTTTATAACGTGTAATTTTTTAGCTTCGGCTATGATCTTGTAGAACTATATGTTTTGTGATTGTAAGAGTTTTTATGCTCTTGACCATGATTAATGAAATCAAATTGATTTTTCCTCAAAAAAAAAACACTTGTTTTATTAGGATGTGGTGTAAAACTTAATTTTAGAGCGTTCAATAGAAATTTGATACATCAAATAAAAACACAAAATACAATAGAAATAAAAACACTATATCTTTAACTCAAATCAATACCACAAATTTTTTCAATTATTCTAACCTAACGCCCCCCTACCCACTTCCGAACCCCAGGCACCAAAGTCTCCAAAAAAATCAACTAAGAGTCCATTTGGAATTGCATTTGAGAAATAGAACTTTTAAGTAAAAAAGAATTAACTTTAGGGAAAAAGCATTATTTTTAAGCTTTTGCCAAAAATACATTTTAACTATTTTTATGTTTTTTGAATCCTTAAAAGTACTCTTAATTTTTTTATCAAACGAGTACTTTTTTCTTCAAATTGACTTTTTGAGTGTTAAAAACACTTTTAGACCCCTCAAACGCAATTCCAAACATGTCATAAGATGGTGGATCCGTGGTTTTGTCAATTTTGTCTATGAGGTATTTTGTTAAAAAAAAAAAAATACTTGGTATGAATACTTATATTATTTTTTGGTGTTTGCTTCTTATTATAAAGTGCAAAACACACAATTTATATAATGAACGGATTAAAATTATTCTCTCAAAAAAGGTTTGCATTCTATCATCTTTCTCACGACGTAGCTAGTTAGCTGATGTGGCATGTTCAATTTACTTTTTAACTTTTTTATTTATAATTAAAATTGATTTAAGAGTAAATTAAACATAAGACATCAATTGAGTAAGTAAAAAGAAACATAAAATTGCTTCCTATTATAGAGTGCAAAACACAATTTATACCATGAATGGATTGAAATTATTCTCTAAACCATATATATATATGTTGCATTCTATCATCTTTTTCTTGACATACTTAACTAATGTGGCATTTTCAATTTACTTTTTAACTTTTTTTATTTATAATTAAAATTGATTTAAGAATAAATTAAACATAACACATCAATTGAGCAAGGAAAAAGAAACAGAAAAATGCAAAATAGCCTATCTTTTTAGACTTTATGGTGAAAGTTGTAAAGAAAAAAAGAAAAAAGAAAAAAAGAAAGGAAGCCACCGCGTTGACAGGATCGGAGTACGTTCAAGCTTGGTGCCTACGCCTCTTTTTCTTTCTTGGAATTTCTTTCTTGGAATTGACTACACTAACCTACCAATTTAAAGTTAAATCTTGTTTAAATGTTTTTTTTATTTTTAAGTCTTTTTTTGAATCAACACATTTTTACAAATATATATATATTTATAACATCTTTACCACACTTAGAAGACTTCGTGATTTTCACTAATTACCACAACAATCTCACTATTTTAATAATTTATTTTTATTATTTTATTTAAATATTATTTATTCTTTCTCTAATTTTTATATTTTTAAATGTTTATACTTTTCTAATGGTCTATTTTAATAATATTTATCTTATTATAATAGTAATATTTTTAAAAATTTGTAATTTTTCTAAAGATAAATTTGTAATGTTTGATGAAGGGATGAGAAATGCTGGAGAGAAATTGTGCCAAATGCTGAGAGAAACGAAAAAGCCAAGGGGAGAGAGGCTGCGGTGAAAAAGAAAAGAATAAATAAATAAATAAAATGCAAAAAGGAAGATAGTGAAATGAGTTGTTTAATCAATTTGTGAGTGAACAGTATTTTTTATATTTTGTGAGTATCGTTTACTTCACTTTTTTTTTTTTTAAAGTACTGAGTCTGAAAAGTGGAGATTTAAGCAACTTTTATTAAATTGCCTTATCAAAATAACCAAAAAATAATTTTGAGGGTACTCTTATACATATTCCTTGAGTATTAATGCCACACCTATATTTATTTTATAACCTTTCTTTTTTTATTTTTTATCTTTTTCACTCCATCTTCAATCACATATTAGCACTTATTAACAAATTGTAAAGAGTTATAAATCTAGCCATGTTTCAATTAATGCTATAAAATTGTAAGAAAAAAAATGATCTGATTGGATCATTTGTATTTTATTCGCATTTCAACAATAACCAAATGAATAATTCTTTTTTTTTTTTGACATGCCAAATGAATATTTTAGGAAAAGTTCACATACCCCTATCAAATTAATATCATGTCCCATTGAGGCCATTTAAATGACAAAGACTACCCAAAAAATTTTGTTAATATGACAAAAATTCCCCTATAAATTCGAAAGAAACAAAAAATAAAAAATAAAAAGACAAAATTATTTTTTTTCTTGACAAATTTTAGTTTGGAGAGAAATTGTCCAATCAAAAGTTTGAAAAAATATACATATATTGTCAATTATGTGATAATTTGAGAAGTATATAGACTTTCCTCGCTCTTTTTACAACTTGTTAACACACGTCAACGTGTGATTGGAGGGTTCCAATTTTAAAAGAGTTGTATCTAATGATAAACTACATTATATATATAATGAGAAATGCTAAATGTTCTCAAAAAAAAAGAAGAAGAGAAATGCTAAATATTCTAAATTTGTGTTTCAAATGTTGGTTCACAAATGATGTATCATTGTCCTATCCCATGAATTGGTAACACATTTTTGAACATAATAAATTTTATAAGATAATAACACGTCATTTAAAAACCAACTTTTAAAAAATATAGCGCCAAGCATCCAATAAAGTCCAATCCCCAACACAGTCCGATCCCCAACACAAATTTTAAAAATACCTCTAAATTACAGGACCACAACAGCTGGCTCAAATCATAATTAATGTTCTTACAAAAAAAAAATCATAATTAATGTTTTGAGAAAAAAAATAATAGCAAATAAATAAATAATATCATATATTTATACATTAAAAAGAAGAAGAGAAATTTAATTCATAGCGTGTATCGCGCATGATCTTTTTTAAAAGGGTCCAAGCTCGACATATAGATCCGTTTCTGAACACGGGAAAGGAAAGACAACAACATACGTCACCGTATAAACATCACAGGTGACGTCACCGTTTGCAATTTATTACAGGTCATGGTATACGCTTGAAGCAAACGTTTCTCGGTAAATGGTAGTGATCATTGATGATGACACCCCAACGAGAGGAGGTGAATTTCTTCTATATATATGAATGGGTCATTAAGAGATAATTGGCGACCCGAAAACAACCCATCAAGTCTTTTTTTATCACCACTCATCAACTACGGCCACCGCTGAAATAGACAACTTCCCCTCGCAATCGTAGGTGTCTTAAACTTAGACCCACAGAGTTGCGCGAAGTACGTGGAGGGAGGGGCAGCCATCAGCCATGGGAGAGGTAGTGGTAGAAGCAGATTACAGTTCTGAGATTCCTCTCCACCCTTCCAGAAGGCATGATGATGAAGAGAAAGAGCGAGGGCAAGACGATCAGCAATTCGCCATTTCCGTCGCAGATAGTAGTCCAGATACTATTTCTAAACCATCAAATTGGCACAATCCACAAGAAGCTTGGCTTCCCATCACCGAGTCCAGGAATGGCAACATCTTTTCCGTTACTTTTCATATACTCTGCTCCGGGATTGGAATGCAAGCCCTTCTTCTTCCTGTTGCATTCGCTACACTCGGATGGTAAGCTTTATATATTTATATTTATATATCTTCCCTGTGATTTTTTCTTCTTCTTTTCATGCATTATATTGATAATATATTATTATAAACCCGAGAACGAGAACGAAGAAAATATGAGGCCTAATTAATTAAGAAATGGAATCAAAAGGTCAGTGATTTTTGCATGTGTGTTTTAGACCAAAATTTTCCCCGTCTTTTAGATTCGCCGGAAACAGGGTTCCCGGCGGCTTCCCAAGTTTATTCCGGTAACTGGTAGTCGGAAGAGATGGACTGGACAGCGGACCCCGTCAATGTTTTTTTTTTTCCTATTCACAGTACGAGAGATTCTATAAATGGCTTCTTCTTCTTTTACTGTTTTTTTTTTTTTTAATGAAATTGAATGTAACTGTGGCCGTGGAACCTTGGTCATCTTATATAAACTTTTTAAAATTTAGTATATTAAAATGAGACCTTTTAACCTTTAAGAAATAATCGAAAAAAATTAAATGAGGGGTCAAAAGGTCACTGCTTTCTGCATGTCTGTTTCAGAGAGTCAAACTTGTGTTGCTAGTCCTTTGGACTAGCCGGAAACCGGGTTCCCGGCAGCTTCCCCGGCCTGTTGATTCCGGTGGTCAGTAGAAATGGACCAGTCAACGTTTTTCTATTCTGGATTGATCTTGAAATTTTTTTACAGTACGAGAGATACTATAAATAGCTTTTTTGTTTTTGTTTTTGTTTTTTATATAATGAAATTGAATATACTTGTACGTCCAACCTCTGAGGAGTATTATCAATCAAATAATAAACTTAGAACAGATCTGTCTGTCCTCACCTACTGCTTCTAGCGAGAGTCTTTTTGAGTCTTAGGTTACCAGAGAAGACTCACTAGAAGCTGATTATTTTAAAAGAAAAAACAATATTTTACACAATTCAATAAAAATAAAAATAAAAAAACAAAATTGACTGTAAATTTTCTGATGTGTCGGTGCATCTTCAAATAATATAAATAATAATAGTACTCTTTTTGCCAGTACAGTTGGTTTCTGCGGTGTTTCTCAGTTGACTTTTTGTACCAGGTGGACCCAACCAAACTTATACCACCGTTGCCGTTTCAAAATCCTCTGTTGACTATTAAGCTCCGTGTATTCTTTCACCATTGACAATAAGGGAAATGTTATGAATTTTTTTGGTACTTTCTTAGTCAATTTTTTTAAAAAAAAAATTAAGTGAGAGAAATAAGGGATGGGTGTGGGCTTCTTTTTTTTTTTTTAATAAAAAATAATATCCATCTAGGACCATATATACACATGCCAAGTGTTTTCCTAATGTTTTTATGGTGTTCTTCTAAAAATCGAATGAGAGAAATAAGGAATAGGTTTAAAGTAAAGTTATCCTTATATATAGGGGTAACTTTATTTTATACCCTTGAATTACCATGCGATTTGACAAGCTCCCTAAACTTCAAAACTTTCAATTTAAACCATCTGAACTTTCAATTCAATCAATTTACTCCCTCTATCAATTTTTATTGTTAAAACCCTTAAAAAGACAAAATTACCCTTAAATTTTATTTTATTATTGAAATTACACTACTCCACAGTTCACCATTTTCATTTTACCTCAAAGTTTAAAATGTGATTTTCTTTCAACTTTCAATTTAACATTTGATTTATTTATTCCCAAAATACCCCAACACTTTTTCTTTTTCTAAAAATTCAAAAAAACCAAAAAATATATAAATATATGTTGGGGTACGCCACCCGTTTTTTGTTTTTGGTTTTTTTGGATTTTTTTTTTTGAAAAATTGTGCTGGGGTATTTTGGGAATAAATAGTCAAATTAAATGCCACAATTGAAAGTTTGGGGTAAATGTCACATTTTAAACTTTGAAAGTGAAATTATACTTCAGAATTCTCTATTAAAAAAATGTGAAACAAAGGGTCACAAGGTGCCCCAATTGTGATTTATATATATAATATATATTTTTTTAATTTGAAATTTGAAATTAAGGGTAAATTTATAATTTTATAAAAAGCTAAAGGTATAAATGTCATTGTCTCACTTTTAATATTTAAAATTTGATGAAAAGATTCAAAATTAACTACAATTAAAAATTTATAAGTTTAAATTAAAAAATTTTAAAGTTTGAAAGCTTGTGGAATAGCATAAAGTTACCCAAGAATATATATATTGCTCACCTACTCATCTTCCTCGACCAGTGACTTCAGAGTCTCACGCCATTATCTGCCACAAGCAGACGTTTAACGTACAGCGACTTAACATTGAATAATTTGGCCACTTAGCGACACACACTGTGGTCCATGCTTATAATTTGTCAATCTTATTTAGATTGAGATTTTGCGGTCCCAATTAATTGTCAAAGAGTTTACATATGACTAATTTTTTTTATCGTTCAAATTGCTAACAATTTAGACAGCTGTTGACCTAACTTAAATCTCTATCCACGATATTCGGCTTCGGGTGAGAATCTTTTATCATTTTGATTGAATTCCGTTGATTGCAGGGTATGGGGCATCATATGTTTGTCAATAGCATTTGTGTGGCAGCTCTACACCATATGGATTCTAGTCAGACTACATGAATCGGTCGCCGGTATCCGCTACAGCAGATACCTCCAACTTGCAATCGCATCCTTTGGTGAGCCTTAATTTTTTATTTTTTATTATTTAGAAAACTTCTATTTAAATTCTTGAACTATCACACGTTTTGATAAGACTATCTTAAATTTAAAAAATACTCAATTTAATCATTTAAACTTTCAATTCAATTCAATTGACCATCTCTATCAAATTTTAAACGTTA
Source organism: Carpinus viminea (assembly GCA_013348765.1). NCBI lineage: Eukaryota > Viridiplantae > Streptophyta > Magnoliopsida > Fagales > Betulaceae > Carpinus > Carpinus viminea. Next base: position 13,015,915 of record CP054669.1, on the reverse strand, counting down.
AAAATAATAAAATAATTTTTATACCATTGACTTTTTTATAAAATTTTAAATTAACTTTTAATTAAAAATTTTAAAAAAAATCAAATGGTACGTAATTTGATCTTTTTAGACATTTATGTTAAAAATTAACGGCCAAAACTAATAGAGTGGAGTAAACTGAGAGTTTTTAAATTTTGAAAGGGTCTTCTCAAAACGTGTTGTAGTTCATGAATCTAAAGTTAAGTTTCCCATATGATTTGTATTTTTTTTTTTTTAATATATGAAACTTGAAAGTCCTTACAATTGAAATGTAGGTCCGAAGCTAGGGAAGTTGCTGGCAATATTTCCGATAATGTACCTATCAGGGGGGTCGTGTGCCCTTCTGATTATCATAGGCGGTGGGGCCATGGAAAGCTTCTTCAAAATAATGTGTGACAGTGAAACCACGTGTCATGCCAAGTCATTGACCGGTACAGAGTGGTTCTTGGTGTTCACTTGCATAGCGATTGTTATAGCCCAGCTACCCAATCTGCACTCCATAGCTTGGACGTCTCTGGTTGGGTCCATCACAGGCGTCGGATTCTGTACTCTCATCTGGGTTCTCTCAATCACCAAGGGTAGGCCCAGCGGGGTTTCTTACAGCCCATCTGAGCCCGCTAACTCTGACATGGGCAAAATTAGTCGAATTCTCAATGCTCTAGGGATCGTTGCTCTTGTATTCAGAGGTCATAATGTTGTCCTTGAGATACAGGTCAGTTTTTCTTCTCTTTTTTAAACACCCACCATATTTTGTTTTCACACCATTCACAAATTTAACACAAATATAATATAAAATTATGAGGTTAAGATTGAGTTTGAATTGTTTAATTAAATAAGTCAGGTTAATATTAACCCAGTCCTACTTGAACAATTACGGGATAGGTGACTAGAGCTTGCGGGGCTAATGTCAACATTCACCCTACTTCTGGACCAACATAGTTATTGTGATAGAGGCATAATAAATGCACAATTTTTTAACACAACTTTGACTTAGCTTTTCTCTAATGATAGTCATTTTCTCAGCTTAATTTTGGTAGTGATTGCAATGCAATTATGGTGCAGGGAACATTGCCTTCAAGTTCAAAACACCCATCCCATCGGCGAATGTGGAAGGGAGTGATAGCATCATATATACTAATTGCCATGTGCCAATTTCCCCTAGCAATCGCTGGATTTTGGGCTTATGGAAACCAGGCAAGCAAACTTTATCTTATTTTATGTGTATCATATGTATAATAATAGTAGATTATTATATATTTTAATACCTGACATGACATGATGATAAGTATCACATGAATTGTCACATCAATTTATATAAAAGAGACGACCAGCCTAAATTCATAAAAGAAAACCGGTGTTGTTATTATCAAAACTGAGAGTGAAAAGCAAGATTGAGAGTCTTTTATTTCTCTATTATATGTAACGAATTTTGACATTTTCTTGCAAAGTAGACATTTAAATTATCACTTGTACTAATAGCTTAACCTGAATTAAAACTTACAAACTATGACTCTAATACCACTTGAAAAGTGTAATCTTGCCGAACCATGCAAACCTGATGTATGAGGGGGAGATTGTTGAAGTTATCCCACATCGATTGTGAAAAGGGCTAGTGGTCACTTTATAAGTGTAAGAAAAAGCATCACCCCTTGAATTAGCTTTTGGAATTAAAAGAGGCTCAAAACCATCCAACATAAATAAACCCATGTGTCTTTCTTCTATTTTGTGCTTGCTTATTGTCTCAATTGTGGACAAATACTGTCTTTTTTCCTATTTGATGACACTGTGTTTGCTGTGAATGCCAGGTACCATACAATGGAGGATTGTTGAGCACCTTCTCGAGAATCCATGGGCGCAGCACATCGAAGTTCGTGATGGGCTTAATCTACGCACTGGTAATCGTGAGCTGCTTATGCACATTCCAAATCTACGCAATGCCAGTTTTCGACAATCTGGAACTCAGATACACGACCAAGAAGAAGCGGCCGTGCCCAAGGTGGGTTCGCACAGCCCTACGCCTCTTCTTCGGAGGGCTGGTTTTCTTTATATCAGTGGCTTTCCCCTTCCTTGGAAGCCTGGCTCCTCTTGTGGGAGGCATCACGTTGCCTTTGACGCTTGCATATCCATGTTTCATGTGGATTTCAATGAAGAAGCCCCGCCCAAATGGTGCTGCCTGGTCGCTCAACTTGGGGCTCGGTTGCTTCGGCGTTGCTTTTAGTGTTCTTTTAGCTGTTGCAGCGGCCTGGACTTTAGCTGACAAAGGCCTACATGCCAACTTCTTCAAGCCTTAATGACTGGATATTTAATTAACAAATAATTAACCCATTTTGAAAGTGATATAAATAATGTTTGCTAGAGTGGCTATGAAGATGTTGGTTTCATGTATCTGTCACATGAACAACCTTATGTTAAAATCATGAAGATTTGTTCGGTCAACTTTTTTATGATGTTAGATACAGATGTATTATATATACTAGGTTAGCACCAAGTTTCTTAATCAACATTTATTTGGATGGACCTACTCAAGTTAACATCAAAAAGGCCAGGGTTTTTAGTCAAGTTAATTTTTTCTGTTGTAATTACTTCTTCTTTTTTGAAACACAGTTTTATTAAACCAAGTAAACATGGGTTATAGGATAGTTTTAATAAACCCAAAAAAAAAAAAAAAAAGACCTCAAAGTTCCAACACACACAAGTGAAAGCATTTAGCTTTGTTCGTATTGATGAATGTAACCAAGTAAAACTTTATTCATTGAAAACAGTCCATAACTTTATCTCTAATTGACCTTAAAAGCAATAAAATTACACCTAAATCAATGTGCTTTATTAATAAATGTTTCAAGTTTTTAACCAATCCACGTGAAGTTACTATAAGTTCCTGATCATCTCGAAACCTCCCACATTAGCAGCCAAAGGGAACCTCTTGGTACGATCGCACCGGCCACACCGACCCTTGTTGGTTTTCTCCCCCAGTGGCCAACACAAGCCCTCTCCAATGCATACCCCGTACATATTTGCAGGGGCAATGAGATCAAAACCATCTCCTTCGTTGATAAGCATTATCCCAGAACATGTCTTAACTCTCATCTTGAGTTGGCTTGACCCATGGCTTCTCCTATAAATACCAGCACTTTCAACTGTAAAAACCAACAGCCTAGCATAACCATCATCGTCATTAAGTTTCCAAAGCTCTGTTTCTATTCATTGCTAAGTTTATAATCATGGCAGATCAGCAATCAAAGGGCCAAGAAAGTGAGACTGCCCCTAAGGATGCAGGAGAATCAATGAATTGTGCGGCTTTCTTCGAAAAGAAAGAAGAAAAGAAACCCCAAGAGGATGTGGCCATGACAGATGGGGAGACAATGGAGGAAGAGAAGCTCACTCTCATGGAAGAGCTCCACCAGTCTAAAAGCAACTCTAGCTCGGTAAGCTCTCATTTGACTAGGGTAGCTGTTAGAATATAAATTAAATAATCAAATTCATCATTTTTATCGGTTTAAGTTTTTTGGAGTGGGGATTTATCAGTCTCGCTTTTGACTTTGTGAAGCAGATGACACTACAGTATGAAAGCATGCATATTGTTTAATAAGCAAACAGTTCATTTCGTCATCATTATTCACTGATAAACTCCAGCTTGCTTTGAAAATGTGCAGTCTAGTGATGAAGAAGATGGAGAAGGAGACAAGAAAAAGAAGAAAGGGTTAAAGGAAAATATATTTGGTGAAAAGGAAGAGGGCGATACGAAGCAGAAAGACACAATCACTCCAGTTGAGAATGACAATGCTGTAGCAAATGCAGAAGCAACAAACCCAGAGGAGAAGAAAGGATTTATAGAGAAAATCAAAGAAAAACTTCCAGGAAAGCACAAGAAGGCAGAAGAGAGTGGTCCTGCAGAGTGTGCTGCAAATGAGCATTCCCCTGAAGGTGAGGCTAACGAGAAAAAAGGAATCTTGGAGAAAATAAAGGAGAAGCTGCCGGGGTGCCAGAAGAATGAAGAGAAGAAGGATATCTGAAATGGTTGAAGTGATTCACGTGCATGCACTAGTCTTGATTGTGTGATTTCTGTTTTTCAACTGATGTTTTCTTTTCTTTTTGTACCTTCAGTACCCGGTAGGACTTTTGCTTAATGGCTCATAAAGGCTATCTTTTAAGGGCCAAAATTTCATCTAGTTTGCCTCAACCAAGTGAACATTTTCGTCAGTTGAACCCATTTTAGTGTTAAAAGGTAGAAATGGGATATTTTGGACCTGTTTAATCTCTGCTCCTTGAGGTTCTTGTGCTTCAAAATCTGATGCTCCACTGGCTGCCCATCAAATCACATGGTTTCTATATTTCATTAATTGGGCATATGACACCATTGACCGAAATCTGAACCTTGTTTCAGTTGTTCGCCTAACACAAATCATATTTCCCGAGCAATTCTTGATCCATCAATAAATTTCACCATTGTCAACAATCAAAGATGAAAGCCTAGCAGATCTTGTTATCATACATCTCACATACAACAAATGAAATTTACATTGCCCCTTTATCCATTTGCAGGTCTTAAACATCCAAGATGCTACAGGAAAAATTAAAACACTAGTACACTGAATTTGTAAAGATGAAAAAAGAAGAAAAAAAAACTTCTAGGGGCCAAAAATGGAGAACTGAATTTCCCACCTGAAACACCAATATACATGGCAAACACAAGTGTAGGTGATTCACTGGTAAACACATGAATTTGTCAAATTATGGGGTTTGCCGAGTCTATTGCCTCTGAGAGTTACAGAGCATCTAACTCTTCTATAGAACTTGGACTTCACAAGTCTTCCTAAAATGTAGGCCCTCGACCTTACCACAAGTGTTAGGTTCATTGGAATGGCCATTTTCACATGGTGCCTCTCAGGTCTGGAATTGCAGAAATCCCACCATAGAGTGGCACTTGATGCCCTAGCACCACTGTCACTACCGTTCGCTGGCTCTTCCTTGACTGATAAAACCTTTTCATCTATTACATTTAATCGTTACAAGTTAATTAGAGAAGGCCATCACAAAGATCATAAGGCATCACCAAATGTACAAAGTCAAACGAGAAAGTGGACTCCATTGAGAAAGCGTAAAGAATATTTGAATGAAAATAACTTTTGTAGGAACGGCACAAACCAAGTATTTTGTGCCCTTCAATAAGAAATTGCCACGTCAACATGGAATGCAAAAACTGACAAAGAATAAAAAAAACACCATCTTATTATTATTATTTGTTATCTTTGACAGTCATCTTCTAGACTCCAAAATTTCATTCCACCAATTCCCTCTCCTCCACAATTGCTCCAACACCATAAGTCACGTAGTAAAGTAGCATCATTTTGGGAAAAACGTGAGGCAAATAAAAAATTGAGAGAGGTTTATGAGGTTGAGAAAAAAAATTTGAATCATTCAAAATATGGTTGTTTCCCTGATCTAAATCTATGTTCTTTTTTGGATTGGGTATGCTTTTGACGTTGTTTGATAGTGTTATTGAGCTTGAGCTATGTTTGATGAGAGGAAATTTTGCTTTCTGGCAAACCAGACGAGATAAATCCCTTGCTTCACACTTTTCTCTTTCTTTGGACAGACTTCTTGTTGGAGAGAATACTTGCTGGCACTGGAGTTGTGGCAGAGAACAGGGGTTGTTTGATGATAGAGTTCAGTGGAAGGAGTGGCAGTTCGGCACCCAATGGAGAAGAGGGGCAACTCAAGCTTCATGTGTCTTGAATAGTATAATAAAGAATTTGGCAGTGAGTTGATTAAAGAGCTAATGCGCCACTCTCCTATTGAATGACACAAAGAACCTAGTTTGTGTCAAGTTCCTTATAGAAGTTATTCTCTGTTCAAATATAATTCATTCGGAGACCAAATTATAAGGTAAGGACTGCCTAATTTCAAATATGTATAGACAAAATATATAACCTAATGCAAAAAATAAATAAATAAAAATAAAAATAAAAAAATGCAGCTTACCTAGTTTAGAAGTTCAAGCCAAAGAGATTGTGTTTAAGACAGACTTACAGTTACAATAGTACATTGCTAGAGAGGTAAATGAGAGAACATGACCCTAAATAGGATCAAATGGTGTAAAAGATCTATGTAAACCAACCCCATATAGTTGGTATTAAAGTTTATTGAGTTGAGTCAAAATATTATGACTTCTGTCTTGATCTGTGTTTATGAAATAACCTTGTATGAGTATCTCTGTTTTTCATTTGTACAAGAATCTTTCAACATTATAACTTCTTACAAATAAAGTACCGATGTCTATTACATAGGCTTTAGTCTACATCATTTTCCATCAAATGGCCACGATTTTACAAGCAGACAAATGGAGGAAATTCCCAAGCCGAGCAATACTCATACTATTTTCTTTTTGTGGATTAGATGCCATGCAATAGTCGTATTATTTTTATATCACATCAATCATTTCCGACCTCTTTTCCAATCTCAAATCTATTTTGTTTGTTTGTGATGAAACCACGTCTAAAAATCCATTTTCCATGTTTCAGCAGACACTCCCAAAGAATCCTAACAAACAATCCAAGCAATGGAAAAGATCCCTCCCAAACAACCTTTGCTGACAGAACCCAGCAAATACAAACATAAAATGGACCCTAAACCCATCGAGCTTTCCAACGTCATGGGGCTCCGATTCTTATCATCGGTCCAGCCTTGTGGCAGCTTTTTTGCAGGCAGGCACCCTCATAAATAATATATCCAATCAAATTCAAGCTGCCTCTGCGGCTCGCACCTCCCAAGGTGACAAGACCATCAAAGTACTAATGACCCCAAGCCTAACCACTCCGAAATTACCATTCTACCCACAAAAATAATAAATAATACACATCCATTTATATTTTGGCAAGGGATTAAACCGACTTTTCAGTACGAATTTTACTGACCTGTCCTGAGGCAAGTCGGAGCTGGTAATAGTGAAGCTCCAACGGGGTAGCCGTTACGTGGACGCCGAAGAACGTGGCAGGATTTCTGTACACCAGTTTGACCGTCGAATTCAACGATAGCATATCGGTTGCCACGCCGGAGTTGTCACTCCCCGCCTGTATGTTGAAGTTCCTGAACACTATGTTCTGCCCCAGAAGAACAAAAGAGACAAACATTAATACATGTTTTTTTATTCCAAATCTAATAATTTAATCGATAAATCGTACTTTTTTAGATTATTTTACATTGAAAATATAATTTCTAATTAAATAACACAATTAGATAGAAACTGAGTTATAAAAAGCAAAAGACTTGATTTGCGGGATTTAATTATTCATTTAACAACTAAAACATCATATAATCCCCAGTTTCCTGGATAAACACCAGCGAGAAGCTGAGTCGACTAATCGACTCGGTGAAGGCAGAGACTAGAGAGAGTACCTTGACGAAGACCCTAGGCTTGTAACTCTTGCTCGCGCCCCACAGAATCAATGAGAAAGCCGTGAATAGCGTGACGAAGAGAAAAACGAAGCAAATATACAGCCTCACATTGCGGCTCAAACCACCGTAGCCTCCGACGCCGTCTTCGTCGTCGTCGTCGTCGTCGGACTCTGGCTCCTTCTGTAGCTTCTTCCAGGCGGAGGGGTTTCTGGGGTTCTTGAGGGAAGCGGAGAAGCGCGAGGTGGAGGACTCGCGGGAGTGGTGGATCGGCGAGCAGTGGTAGTAGTGGTGCGGCGAGCCCATGGGGCTGGACCCGTAGGACATTTTCTCGACGTCGTGGTTCGAGGGGCTCTGGACGAAGTAGACGGGTCTACGAGGCGAGCGCGGGGGCGACGAGCCCTGGTCCATGCTCGTCACCTCGGAGTCCGACTTCACGTGCATTGTCACAGCCATGGATAGAGTTGTCAAAAAGGTTTTGTGGGGTTTTCCTTTGTCCCTGTATTTTTTGGTTATGTGTACGAGAAAGGAAGTGACAGGTATGGCTGAAGTACTCAGCGATATAAAGAGACTTCTCTGTGCAAAGTATTTGAATTCCGACCTTCGATGTTCTTTTTAATATTAATATTATTATTATATATAATCATTCTCTATTTATTTTTTATTTATTTTCATATATGTTTAATTAATGAGACGTATAGTTAGTTCAAAATTTTAATGATAAATTTGTAAAAAATATGATTATAATATAGGTACAACTTAAATCTAATTAAGATTCAACTTTAAATATTTAATTTATAATTTAATGCTCTTTTTCCTCCAAGGACAATTTTTTTTTTAAAAAAAGAAACTGACAGTTAAAGATAAAAATTTAGTCTTAATTGAATTTAAATTATAACTTTATCATTTTCTTTAAATAACATCTAAGAACATCTCAAAAAATAGTTAAATTCCTAATAATAGTCAAATTTGGTTATTATAGATGTTTTTTCATCTCCAGAGCAAAATAAGTTACTTTTTTCATCTAATGTGTACAAGGTCAATATAAGTTGATTAGTCTATTCACTATTTTTTTTTCCTATAAACTTTGTTTATTAATTTCTTTCTCCTCTTTTTTTATATTATTTTCCACACAAAATAATATTTAAAAAAATAAAAAGTAAGATAGAAAATATGTTGAAGTGTCAATAAAAAAATGAGTAGTTCTTTCCCACTAGCTATTTCGCCTACTTGAAAATACTCTAATATATCTCTGTATAAAAAGGACAGACAAAGAAAGTAACGGTGACTATTCTACTCATTTGCCCATCCAAAGTCATACAAAAAAAACCTGAATGATAAAAATTGCATGCACTATCTTATGTCCGAAAAGAATTATAATTTAACGCAACCAAAGACATCAATAAAATCAAAGGTAATTTATATTAATAAGCTAAGGATAAAATAATTTAATCCGGAAGTTCGAACAAGGAAACGAGGTTGGATGTTAGTAGCTAATGGGTGTAGTCTCTTGTCATCCCTAGGAGTAGCATCCACTGCGGGCGTATGGTTCACGCTTTGCCCGACAGCACACGCTGCTTCACTGTTTGTGTGACATGGAAAGAGATCGGCGTAGATTACTGTTTATGTAATAATAAGCTAGTACCCATTAAAAATATTTAATAATTAATTTGGTAAGAGTTTAATTTTTTTAAAATTTTTAATTTTTAATTTTATTGAATAAATTATTTTGATGGGTCGGAATGAATGGGAATGGGGGCATGGGTGAATGCACGCTCAGTGATCCCTGTGGTAGTGGTAGGGAATGTCCGCCTTAACCCTACTTAAACATGAAAGGGACTCAAGGGAGGGCTCTCGGTAAGGGTATTATTGGAATAGTGCGAAATTGGAGTAGGCTTTGTTGGGCCATGACAGCATGGATTTGGAGTTGATGGTTTTTGGGATCACTGCGGCCGATGGCGATGGCGTGCAGCTTTGGGGTTGCAGACTGGGACAGTTGGACCCATATATATACTTGTACAGTATGGTTGGATTTACCTTTCGGTTGCTGGATTGTAATCTACGGTCTGTAATTGATGGGGAATTCAACGGTCTTTTCAAGCCCGTATGATCGTAAATGGCAATCAAGTGGAAGTGGAAGCTGATGTTACGGTGGACCCACTTCTGTTAATTTATTATAGTTTCTCTTTTTTAATACTCTCTCTCAAGCTAGCCTTCCATTTTAGTTAGAGTAATGTGTATCGGTTAATGAGGTGACGATTAAAGTCGATAATGGCAATTTTGTAATTTCGTAACTGACAAATAAAAAAATTAAAAAAAAAAACCCACTTGCAGAACGTAATACTTCTCAAATTATGGAGACATTTTTAATGTTTTTAGTCACAATTGCAAATAAAAAATCAGAATTAGTATTTTCTTCATTTTATTTGATTTTATGGGTATTTTTGTTTTCTCAAAAAATAAAAAGATAAAATTACTTTTTTAATATAATTAATTGAATATTATCTAATTTAAATAAATTCGAAAGAATATTGTTTCAAATCATCATGATCCTTTTTTTTTGTTTTTTAAAGGAAAATTATTACAGTCTCATTAAAAAAGGATTATGAAAGTAAACGCTCTTACATCACTGAGCAAAAAGCTCTGAGAAAATCACAACTGAAACTACGAGGTTACAAGTCATAGATTCTTAGATAAAACCAAAATTAAAACCTATCTATGACAATAATATCCACTAACCCATGACTAATTTTCAGTTGTAACATCAGATTTGTTCTAGACATATTCAACTCAGCGCATAAATAACTCATCTTTCTCAGCTTTGGAGTAGAAAACCCATACCGAAACTCATCCTCTTAAGCCTAAGAGCCAGGAAACAAATCTTATCTACAACCCAAAGTCTGGACAATTCTTATTTAAACAATTACATAAAATAAAAAAAATAGAGACAACCTAGTCCTCATAAAAAATAGCCAAAAAAGCATAGATTTGCTCATGAGAATACTAGATTTACACTTCCTCGACCTAAAACAATTGGAAAACTACATCTTTTGTCTCGTAGATCGCTCACAAGAATAAATCTAAGAAGAAAAAAACTCTTATTCAAAATAAACAAAATAAATAATACAACCATAAAAAATGATCCTTTTAATTACTTAACCATGAAAGAAGAAAAAAAAAATCAAATAAATAAATATTATGAAAGACGTTCATTCAACGGCACCAAACAAGAAAGTTCCCCCGCCGAACAATTGACAAAGACAGGAGTTTTCACGGGCCAAGTGACTATATATATATATATATATATATATAGATGGAGGAAGTATTATTAATCATAGAATTAAAAGATTTTTCAGTGTTTCCAAGTCTACTGACTTGTGGGCGCTATTGGACAAGAGCTACTTTAGACCTACAATTGTTGCATCACATACGCCTACTACCGCTCCTTGATTGAGCAAATTTGAATCCTCATCAGCCCTCATGGCAAGGCCGTTTTCTCTTTTGTCTACATATAGAAATCGGTTGTCCAAATTTTACAAAAAATTCAGAAAGTTGCATAAAATAAATAAGAGAGTTTAAGCCTCCAATGGAAGAAAGCCATGTTAGCCTCGAGCAAAAGATTGCATAAAAATTATTTACGATGTAAAAATTAGATCGAAGGAGAGAGAAAATCCCACGATCGGATCTACGGTGAGAGAGAGAGGAAAGAGACTAGTGCCTAGGTCAACAAACCCACAACTGAGTCCCAGCTTGAGACCCATCGTGGGTTAGCAAACCCACAATTGGGTTTGGTTGCAACCTAACCGTGGGTTAGCTGACCCACGCGAGTCTGGCTTGAGATCCAAGAGTCGCTGCAGACCCATGGTCGAGTCCCAACTTGAGACTCATCATTTCTCTCTTAATTTTTTTTTATAAGGTTATCAATTTTTGACACAAAAGCTTTATATGAAATTAAAAGGTTAAATTTTTGTATAATTGGGTGTGGGTCAACATGAATTAGCTTGTTTAATATACAGGTCAATCTTAGGTCAACCTATTTAACCCACAGGTGACCAACATACTAAATCATTTTTTTCTTTTAACCTTTTTTTTTAATAAAAAAAAAAAGATTCTTAAACCTAAAAGTAAAGTAAATAGGTCATACAAGTCAGATCAAACAAGTTCTTCATTTATTTGAGTTAGTTTTAAGATAATAGATCGTGTTTGAGTCAATCTAACATTACTTGTTTATCAAATAAGCCGTATCATGTTACCGTTTATTTAAATAAGTCGTATTATAATTGAGAAATTAAACACATTTAACCAAATGAATAGTATCATGATTGATCATTAGCGAGTTGACAAGTGGGTTAACCCGACACGCCAACCCTAAATTCCTTAGATAAAGTCACTTAACCGTGTAGAGCAATTTGTGGTTTATAATAATGCTTTACAAAATCTTGGAAGGTGCTTCCCAATCACAATATAAACCTCATTTCAAATAAATACATAAATGAACATAAAACCCAATATCAAAAGCCCAAAAAATTTTATGTCCCATCCTTTCTCAATTGAGCTTGGGCCTCCACTTCCTGGGTCTCCTCAAACTCTTTGATTAATTCAAGATCAACATTCTCCTCAGGCTCCCACGTGGCTTCTTCCATATCCGTCCATTTCACCAAGAACTCTCTGCCCCCATCATCACCAACTCTCTTCCCCACCACTCCTTCTGCCACAGCATATTCCAACCCAGCCTCGTAGTCCCTCACCAAGTCTTCCCCTATCAAACCAGCCTTGACCCACTCGTTATCTCCACCGTCCTTCCATTTAATCAAATATTCCAGGTGATCACCCTTCCCTCTCTTCTCCAATATCTCCTGCACCTCCGCGTACTCGAATATTGCCCCCTCCAACATCCTAATCACACTCTCAAGCCCCAATCTCCTTGCAAATTGAACGGGGTTTCCTTTAGGTGTAACCTTCAAGACCTCTTTTGCCAAATCCAACGGCGCGCGTCCCTTGTCATCTTGAATCTCCGGGTCTGCACCCAGTTCCAGCAACACCTTAACAACACCCGGCTTAACATACCCAGCTGCCATATGAAGAGCTGCCAAGCCGCCACTTATATCGCGATGGTCAAGGTTCGCACCGGCTTCGGCTAGGAGCTTGACACACGGCTCGGATCCGAGCCCGGAAACAAAAATAAGCGCGGTTCGCCCATCTTGGTCCACAGCGTCCACGTCACGCATTTCCTCCTCGGCGAGCCGTTGGAGAGTCGTCTCGTCGGCTTTCTTGGCTGCGGTCCACCACGGACTCTCGTACTCCGCCACCACATCTTTAGCTATGTAATCCGACAGGAGCCAGGAAGGGGCATGCCCGTCTTTCCACTCGATCAAGTACTCCATGGCGGCCCCACCTCCCATTGCTCTGCTACCGATGATCTTGTTGACTTCACCATACGACTCGTCGTCGGCGTTGTTTCTTGGAAGCGTTTCCTGAGTTTCTTGGAAGCCTTTTTCTTGGTTTTGGATGGCATAGACGGTGAAGATTGTGTGGTTTGGTTTGAGTGCGAGTCGTTGTTGTTGGGCGGGAAAAGAAGAAGGGACGGTTATGGTTCTGAGTTTGAGGCGAGAGAGAGATCGGTTCACTGAGAGAGCGTCCATTGGTAGCGTTGGTGAGTATTTTTGGTGGTGATGGGTGGGTTAGAGAAGGAGCTGAGCTGTCGGTGGTGGGTGCAGTGCAATCTGGGTTAGAGAGATCGGTTCACTGAGAGAGCGTCCATTGGTAGCGTTGGTGAGTATTTTTGGGGTGATGGGTGGGTTAGAGAAGGAGCTGAGCTGTCGATGGTGGGTGCAGTGCGATCTGGGAACTGGGTTTGGGATAAGGAACCACATCCATAATCCATTATCACGGTTATGCCCATATGTTGTCTTTTCTGCCTTGTCCACGTAATTTTGTGGTGTTGATTTCTGGCCACAAACATGGCATCGGGCCAACAGGAGTATGGGCCAATTAAGGGTTGATTCGGCCTTACTGATGGGAAAAGGGCCTTCTCAGTCTGATCAAAATATAAAAAGTGGGGCCTAAAAAAACAGGGACAAAGAAGCTGGAAAAATATTGGTTTTCGAGTTGCACTTATATGGGCTTTAAACCATGCACACATTAGTTTGGGTTTTAGATGGGCTTTAGACCATGACACAAATTTTCTACCAACCATAATTTTATTTTATTTTATGTAAATTATCATTTAAAAATTATGCGTGTTTTTTAAGCATGTAAAGAAGTAACTATTTTTTTATTTTTTATTAATGCTACTAAAAGAGATGAAAATATGCCATAAAAAAACGTGTGTTTCTCACATGCTAAAGACACATGCTATTTTTAGATATTAGTTTGTAAAAAATTTGTTCACACAAGGACATGGAGAGAAAGATTCGAACTAATAATATTTTTCGTGAAGCATGGTCCACAGTCGATTAAGTTACCTTTTTAAGACGTAAGAAATTTATATCATTTTTTGTTTAAGTACATTTGTTTATAAGAAAAAGCTATACTTTATTGTTTTTTGGAAAGAGGAAAAACTATTCTTATCCCCATTAAACTTGCACCCAAATTTTAAATGTTAAATGTTAAAAAGTTGCAACCGAACCTCCAAACTACCTAGTCCTTCCACCTATTATACCCTATATATTATGTAATAATTTTTTTATTATTAAATCTGACAAAAATGTTCATTATATGCATATAGTTTTATGTTAAAATCATGGGGAGTGACTGATTTAATTAATTGTTAATTAACAAAAGCACATATATAATACTTTTGATTTGATATTAGACCCATCACCCATGGTCCCATGCGGCCATCAGGGCCATGCAATCATGAATATCACCCCACACATATTACTATATATTAGGTGACATCGTCTCCATATACATACCACGCTAGCCGTAGGCAGTAAGCTTGCATGCCCAATGCTCTTAATTACTTCATCAAGAAATGCATCTCATTGTTTGCTTAAAATAATTTACACGTGAAATATTATCTCATATTTCACAGGAAAATGCAAATCTCTTTCATAGCAATTTCCTTTTATTTATTATTTATTATTTATTTTTAATCCATTCTATAAATTTAATTAATTTCTTTTGGCAATTGGCAGGCGTGTCATTTGTCAAGCAAAAGATGATTAGATTACAGCACTACTCAAGGCTAGCTGCATGCAAAACACATTAATTCTTTTTCTTTTTCTTTTTCTTTTTCTTTTTATTATATTTATATTCTGCCAAGTCAACAGCAGCCAGCAGGCAAAAAGCATAAAGGCTGACCCAGACGCCAATCATTATATAGTTTCCGCGTATAATTATTTTTTTATATTTAAAAGTTTTCCATTCTTTTCCCATCATAATTTCCCTATTTATGTCTCTCCCTTTGGGCCCACTTCATCCTGACCCTCCATTTGAGCTGGACCCAACGACAGAAACGACCTGCCCCGTTGATCACGAGTGAAGACAAGAAAGAAGGTGGGAAGCTTCAAAAGGGTGGCGTGTTTGGGAAGTGAGAAAACTAGGCACATGAGGATGCCGTGTGTCCCGTCAGAAATCACGGAAAATTACTCCATTTTCCAGCACATACATTGGAAAGCAAATCCTACGCGGTTCTACAGAGTGTCGTTCTCAAACTGGTAACCCCAAATTGGACTCCTTTTAATCGCCACGTGTTATGATCTCAGTCGTTTGGGTAATCATTACGGTGGACAGTGGAAAAAAAAAAGAGTTTTTAGAGTAGACCCATCACCACTTTTGGTGCCCGCACCAAACACGGAATAGGATTTCTCCATTTGAATTTGAAATAGTCATAATTAAGCTATTTTTAAGTCAAGATTATATTACAAATCTAAATGTTTTATATATTGTACTACGCACTATTTTTTTGTTGGATTGATTTGACACTATTTATTTTTATTTTTATTTTTTTGTAACAAAGAGTGATTTTTTTTTGTTTGAAAGGGTAACGAAGAGTGATTTGATGATGCTGATGGACAAAACACATCAACTTAGTAAGATAAGAATGATATACTATACTGAGATATGTTAGGTATAAAAATCAATAACTTTCTCATATTTAGCCGGACAAAAAGTGCATCAAATCGTTAAAAAAATCAACTGTTTGGAATTGCTTTTTTTTTTTTTTTTAAATACGATTTGAAAGTGCATAATTTTAAAGATCAAAATCTTGATTTTGCCAAACGCTTAAATGCATTTAAAAAATTATATTTTCAAGTTGCACATTTTTAAATTACACTTTATGAAATAGTAAACTCAAGCGTACCCTTAGCATTACTCTATTTTGTTATATATTGCTAGAGTAATGCAATACAACACTCCTATTTCACTTTTATTTTCAATGGCTTGATGTGTCAATACCCATACAATTTATTTTATTGAGATCCCCTAGAATTTCTTTTAAATTTAAATTATTTATTTATTTATTTTATATTTGAAATATGATTTTTTTTAAATATTTAGATGAGATGAATGACTGAGATTTATAAATTTAAAACTTTTAAATTTAAAGGAAATTCTGGAGAATCTTAATTTTTTTTAAATATATATATTTTTAAACAATGTTTGCTTTAAAAATTGGTTAATTAGGATAGTCAAATAAAAGTGAGAGTAAAGTATAATATTTATCATTAGTCATATTACTTAATGGTTTTTTTTTTTATCTTTATTTTTTTTTTCTATATTACTTGATGGTTAGATATGTAACTAATAACACGTAATTTAATCAACTATATATTTTAGTTGAAATTGAGATCATAATCCACTAAACACACCATGCCAGATAAGTTACACCCAACCGACACCAAATTTTCAAATGTTTATTTTTCTTTCACACTGTTGAATTAAATTATATTTTGTTTTTTTTCTGGAGCACTTTCGCTTCCCCCCTTGTTTTGCCACTTTAAATACGTCACGGATTTTGATCGAGTCATATTCAATTTCCACTGTCAATATTAAAGTGTCTCACTCCACACCCCTTCAAAGCCCTGAAGACACCTTTCTCTCTGCATCATCATCATCATCCCATTGATACACTTCTCAAAAAATGCTGCAAAAACAAGCAGGAGTTGCTGCATGGCTTTTCTCCGCCATTGTTATGATCTTGGGTGCTGTAAATGCTGAGGACCCTTACAGGTTCTTCAACTGGAATGTCACCTATGGCAACATTTATCCCCTTGGTGTTCGCCAGCAGGTTTGTTAATGTTTAATGTATAAGTAGGTTGCTCTGTTTTGCTTCTAATCATGTTTTGATCCTAAAGTTGTCGTCTTTTTTGTTTTTGTTGGCTGCTGCAGGGAATTCTTATCAACGGCCAGTTTCCGGGGCCTGAAATATACTCTGTTACCAACGACAATTTAATCATAAATGTTCATAACAGCTTATCAGAACCTTTCCTCCTGTCATGGTGAGAAATCAAATCTCTCTGTTTTGATCTTTCCAACCATTTCTTTCTGTTTCTTAACTTGTCTTGCTGCTGCTGACGAACAATATTTAAGAATACTTGTGTATGCATTTGTTGGTTACATTCATGGCCGAAAAAGATTGTTTCTTTTTCTTTTTTCTTTGTCTTTTTCTTTTATAATTCATTTTAATTTCCTCTAAACCAAACAACTTTTTGTACCAAACTTTAGAGACCCTGAATATTTGTCCTACTTAACAAGATCAAATGAAAATTCAATCAAACATCTATTTGAATGGTACGTAAGACAGCTAATAAAGTAAAGTTGTAATGTTTCTTCCACTTATATTATGATATGACACCAAACCAAAAAGATGGTCCCTGATTTAGCTTTAGAGGATTAATTAGTTGATTAATTAACAACTCCTTTTCCCTATCAAACTCTACTTTGATTCTTGGGGCTAGGGATCAATAGAGGATTAGTTGGTTAATAAATCTGTTTAGATTAGAGTTTTGTATGCATGCTGTTTCTAATTAAATTGGTTGTTGGATCACATCATATGTGTCGATAAAACATTCGTTTATTTAAATGAGTTTGAATTTTTGTTATCATGTCGATAACATGTAACAAAAAATACAGTCCTTTGTGGAAGATTTAGCTGCAATTCAAATTTACAGCTGGCACCGCTCATGAGAAACAACCTTAATCAAACATGTAGGCTGCTTTGTTTGGACCTGAAATGAAATAGTGCTCGCTTTTGACTTTTTAATTTTTTTTTTTTTTTTTTTCAAATGAGGTAGTAGGGTTCGAGATAAACGATCTCTCGCTAGTAAAACCGTGTATCGGTTGAATGAGAACTTGAATAGTTGATATTTTATTATTAATCAAACGAATCGACTATTCAAGCCGACCCTCACGGACCGGCATTTGTGATTTGATGTAATTTACATGGCTTTTGGAGTGGAGCTGAAATGGGAAAATGTAACAGGAACGGGCTTCAACAGAGGAGAAATTCTTACCAAGATGGAGTGTATGGAACCACATGCCCCATCCCTCCAGGCAAAAACTTCACCTACACACTACAGGTGAAGGATCAAATAGGCAGCTTTTTCTACTTCCCATCTATTGCATTCCACAAGGCAGCTGGTGGCTTTGGGGCTATAAAAATCCTCAGCAGGCCAAGAATTCCAGTCCCATTCCCTGAACCTGCTGGAGATTACTCTCTTCTCATTGGAGATTGGTATAAGACTAATCACACGGTAAAAGAATTGGCCTTTTTTTTTTTTTTTTCTGGTTAATTGGCACAAGAATATATATATCCCTGTATATTGACATTGTTGTGTTACTATTTCAGAAATTGAAGACCATCTTAGATCGTGGCCATAGGCTTCCCTTCCCCGATGCTATTCTAATCAATGGTCGAGGGGCAAATGCTACAACTTTCACTTTTGAACAAGGTAATTTTTCAAAAATATTTCACTTTTACAGTTTACTACGGTTTTGATTTCTGTAGTGAGTGACAATTAATGGGTACGAATTTCTTTGCTTCTTATAGGAAAAACCTATAGGCTTAGGATATCAAATGTGGGTCTCCAAAATTCACTCAACTTCAGGATTCAGGGCCACAAGATGCAGCTTGTTGAGGTTGAGGGCACCCACACAATGCAAACCACCTTCTCGGAGCTTGACATCCATGTAGGCCAGTCTTATTCGGTGCTCGTCACGGCGAATCAACCGGCTCAGGACTACTTCGTTGCAGTCTCAACCCGTTTCACCAGACGGGTACTCACCACCACCGCCACCCTTCACTACAGCAACTCCAAGCAGCCCATCTCCGGCGAAATTCCTGGCGGACCAACCACCCAAATAGCTTGGTCTCTTAATCAGGCTCGTGCAATCAGGTAATTGTGATTTGGTTTTAAATTGCACTTTTGGTATGCGAAATAAAATCATTGTGCCAAACGCACTTTTAATAGTTAAATATAGTTAAATGTACCCTTTTTGTGCATTTCAGGACCAACCTTACAGCAAGTGGACCAAGACCCAACCCACAGGGATCATACCACTATGGTCTAATTAACATTTCGAGGACCATCAAGCTAGAGAGCTCGGCTGCACAAGTTGATGGCAAGCAAAGATATGCAGTCAATAGTGTGTCTTTTGTCCCTGCTGACACTCCCCTGAAGATTGCAGATTACTTCAAGATTGGTGGTGTTTTTCGTGTTGGAAGCATCTCTGATAATCCTACTGGTAAAAAGATGTACCTTGACACTTCAGTTATGGGTGCTGACTACAGAGCCTTTGTTGAGATTGTATTTCAGAACCATGAGAACATTGTCCAGAGCTGGCACATTGATGGATACTCCTTCTGGGTTGTTGGGTAAGAACATGCATATGAGAAACAGCTAAAAGGACACTAAGAGTTAGTTTGGAATTGCATTGAAAATTAGGGTTTTTGTCTATAAAAAAACATTTTTTTAACTTAACATAATTTCAAACAAGTTCTTAGTGTATGTGTGTATGCATGCGGGCACAATTCATGTACTAATATAAATCGGATGTTGTAATGCAGAATGGACGGAGGAGTGTGGACGCCATCTAGTCGAAATCAGTATAATCTAAGAGATGCGGTTTCGCGTTGCACCACACAGGTTAGTATATGCGTTGTCCATCATTTTTGACACGACCTACAAATTTGACACAAAATGATTATATCCGTTTAATTAAATTGATCGGATTAAAGTTGATCTATATAATCTTATATCTATGTCTTAAAGCAAATTTGAACACGAATTGCCACCCATGGCCCGGCTGCATTGGAATACTGTGTACTGAAAATGGTAAAAACTTGTGGTGGTGCAGGTATATCCAAAATCATGGACTGCAATTTACATGGCACTTGATAATGTGGGGATGTGGAATGTGAGAAGTGAGTTTTGGGCAAGGCAATATCTGGGACAACAATTCTATCTCCGAGTGTATTCACCTGTGGAATCAATAAGGGATGAGTTTCCCATTCCAAAGAATGCACTTCTCTGTGGCAGGGCTGCTGGCAAACAAACAAGACCTCTGTAAACAGAGGTTGAAGAAGAAGATCATAGAGCAAATATTAATTAACCATTACTAGAAACACATGTGATTGACTCAACTCGAGTCGTATTAATTCTTTGCTTTGCAAGTTTTGCTTCGTTAATTATTATTATTATTATTATTATTATTATTATTATTATTATGTAATATTATTCATACTTCTGGAATCAATTTCTTTATTTGATTTTGTTTAGCATTTCATTTGGGTACTTTAAAATCAACAACTTTGCTTAATGAAAACTCATTTTGCTGTGTGGATTATTAAGCGTGTAATGCTAGAAGTATCCCTTATTGTGTCTCTCTACAAATGATGTGGCTTTTAAAATCTTTTCTTTTTTTTTTTTTAAAAAGAACACAAGAATTTCTACAATTACTCAAACTTGAGTAAAATAAGCGGTTCTTAGGCTTTATTGCAAAGTTACGAGAGTCGAGAGTACACCTAGAGGCGGACAAGTATAGCCAAAATATTTTTAAAAAAATTCCTGAAAATTTTATATATATTTTTTATAGAAGGTAACTCCCAAAATATAATTCTCCCCACCCTCCTCTCCTAAAAAAACATAGTTTTGTCCCCTGTTTAAAATTTCAAATAATTATAGAAGTTTCTTTTGTTTCCCTCAAAAAATGAAGCTTTTAAAATCATCATTTGATTAAAATCTAATAATGATCAACCACAAGCCCAATAGTGATTTTAAAAGGCACATTATCCTTGCAGGAACACAAGAGAAACTTATAGCATTACCTTCGTGAGTAATTCTATAAGTCTCTTTTATGTCATTCAAAAAATGATGTCACCCTTAAAATTATTATTTAATCAAAATCTAATAATAACAAATTACAAACTCAATGGTAATTTCTAGTTATAGTAACCATCACACAACAATTGTGATAACATTCAAATACCATGTTTGAATTATAAGATTTTTATTTTTTTAAAAAAAAGATAAGGAAAAACAAATTAGAGACCCATTTGGATGAACATTTGTTATCATTTCTCTTTGTTATATAACTTGATAAGATCTCGTAAATAGATATAAATTCGTAAAATAGATATACCAAAATCTACCTTTAAAAAAAAAAAAACCAAAATTTTAATTATTGTAACTGTCACGCAATAATCTGTCACATGCGTAATAATTGAATTATAAATCCAGATATTATTTAGATTTATTTTCCCCTTAAACCTACAAATTTATGAGTGTTTTACCTCACATTTAACATGGTGGGCTCAACCTAAAATATATATTGGGCTCAAACAGAAGGGCCCAAAATGGGTCCACTTCCTGGTCCGACAAGTGATGTTGCTCCATTCTCGCAGGTTAAATTTAAAGGGCTGTGAAATGGCCCACTTGATGCTTGACTGGGACCACTTTTACTTGATCATTTCTGATTTTTACACGTTCTTTTACGTTGTTACTGAAAATGTTGACATAATTATTGTTTCTTGTAATGGCTTTTGGAATTGTGGGGTCTCTTTTTGGTTGTTCTCCGGGCTTGCTAGTGTTAAATATTAATTAAATGGTTAAATTTTATCTTCTCTTATAAATTTAAGTTTTTGAAATAAGTTGTGATTTAACATAGTATTAGAATTCATAACCAAAAGTTTTGAATTCAAATCATGACTTCGTCAACTCACCACTCATTTAAATTAAATATTTCTTACATATTAAAAAGGAGTTTGAGCATGAAGAAAATTTACCTATTCTTAGGATAGTAGATGGACGAAGAAATAAGGGAGTAAGTAAGGAAGATGAGATATGATTAGGTGGTTGTTGACCCTCTAAGTACGGTGTAGGATGGGTGATCAACCGTTAAGCTTGTTAGTATTTTGTTGGCAAAATTCAATTCCAAAATGCAGAGGCTACTGTCTACGTGCTCAAACACTAATATAGAATGCTTAGAATCTAATCTCCGCCATTCACAATGAGGATTCACGTGTCATGAACATCCTACAAAGTTTCAGCTCTATTAGACCACAAATGCTCATCGATTGGAGCTATTGATTAAAGCTGGACAGCATTTCCAGAATGCAGGTTTCACCCACTACATGCCCTGTCTGGACAGGCCCTCCTCTTGTCTAGTCAGAAGTTCCGTAAAACATGCAATTTCATTCCCTACCAAGCTGTCCAAATAGCAAGACAGCCTATCCGGACAGTAGTTCCAGAAACTTTTTCTTTTTTGTCATCATAAGGCCCCTGTTAGGACAACCCGTAAGTTTTGCATACAAAACGTCTATTTTATGTGGGCCCATGTCTAGGGTTTTGTAAATGTTATAAATACATCTTTATAGAGGAGAAAGACACAAATTTTAGAACCCTAGAGTTCGTGAGAGGTTGTGTTTGAGTGATCAATTGTTGTGAGCCTCATTATTCCTTGTAGAGGATTTTGTGTTAGTTTAATTGTGCTTAATTAAAGTCCATCGGAAGATTTCAGTAAAAGAGAATCACTTTGAAGAAGATTGTGAGCGAGGAGACGAGTTGGAGGCTTGTCGATCTTACAGAGTCAAGGTCTTGCATTGGTTTGTAAGCGTTCCTAATGTGTCTGTAATCTCTGAACATCTTTTGATAGTGATTTCTAGGTTTAATTGTCCCGGAGAGGTTTTACTTTTAGATCGTTTTCTTAAAGGTTTATTTTTCGTCACCAAAATTCTTGTGTGTAATTCTTCGTAGTTTGGTGATTGTTTGCTTAGATTTAAATATTCTTTAACTTGACATAAACTGTGATATTTCTCTATTAAGCGTTTTTCAAAGCCATTGATCCTCTGAGTTAATTGTAGGATGGGTGACCGACTAAGACCCAAATAGACAAAGCCATCGGCCCTCTCAAATAGAGTGTCAATTCGGCCACTAGCTAGCCTCATTTGTTATTATTATTATTTTGTGAGAGATACAATGAAAATAAACATAACAGCAACAAGAAGAAAATAAAACTAACAAGGGGTGGATCTTTCTCACTACAAATGAGAAAAGAGAGGGAATTGAGCAAATGAGTAGGAATGCAGCTGGAGTAAACTCTAGCCACAACCCAATAAGTCACATGGTGGACACAAAATTTACACTTCTGTGAACTTTTTTTGCCTTCCAAAAAGAAGATAGGAGAATTATAGCAATGAAGTTGGCAATAATGTTCTCAATTTTGAACCAAGAAGGGGTGTTGGAGTGCCTTGATAACTGTAAGAGAGTCTCATTCCAAAATAAAATTAAAAATGTTGAGAGAGATAGCCAAAGAGACTGCAAGGAACATTGCCAAAGCCTCCCCATAAGTAGGGTCACATGGAGGGCTAATCTTCTAAAGAGCCATAATTATTTTGTCACTTTGGGTCTCGGCCGACAGCACTTTAAGCATAAAAAGTGTCTCTCACAGCTGTATCAAAATTAATCTAGAAAGAATTTCTGCAGGATGGTAGGGGAATATAAGAGCAATTTCCAAGCTGAGAAGTGATTCAAAGAAACTTTTTTAATGGACCGAGGTAAAGAAAGAGCTTCTGGAATAATTCCATCATGAATTTGGCTTTTACAAATTCATGATGAAATTATTTATGTCACAAGGAATTTGGCCAAATTTGAAAACACACATAAATTAAGACAGCCACGCAAATTACAAAGATAGCCTGCCTCTTTCACTTCCTTGTACTCATTTTGTTTTATTTCTTTCTCTCTTTCACTAATATTATAATACTCAGTCAGATACATTAAACTAGGTAATCGTGTATATATTATATTATATATAGCCGCCCTAATTTATACTTTATAGTGCCTCTTGTTAATAATATGATTATTGGTGATATTATAATATGGTATAATTTTCAATTTTACTCTACAATTTATTTTAATTTTAATTATATAAGGTAAAATTCACTTTATCCCATGAAATTTGAGGTGTTTCTTAATTTGAACCATAATGTTTAAAAATTTGTAATGTTACCCTTCCTAATGTTTCAAAAATTTGTAATTAATACCATTCGTTACTGATTGCCATCTAAGTAGATGGAAATGACATTACGTGCATTTCACGTGAAATTTTTATGCTACGCCTTCTAATTTTGCATCCAACTTAGCTAGTGAAATGTCGTAGTTGCCTCTCATTAAAATCCAACACATGTTTTGATTTTTCTCTTCAACCCCTTTTGAACCCCTTTTGGATGTCATGTAGGTGTTGGAGTGAAAAAGAAAAGGAGCAGATGCCTCTCACTTGCTCCTTTGTTGGCAATTTTCGTGTAAGTAGACAACAATTAGTAACGGAGGGTGTTTATTACAAATTTTTGAAATATTAGGAGAATATATTGCTAATTTTTAAATATTATGGTTCAAATTAAAAAACATCTCAAACTTCAAGGATAAAATGATATGAATAAGCTATCATGAAGCGGAGGTCACAAATTCGAATCCTCCCTCCCCTTACTAGACATGTAAAAAAAAAAAAAACATTAATTTTAATGAAAAAAGTGCTCATTAATTAATTCAATAATTATTGATTTTGGACTTGGTCAAATCCGGCCTTAGAAAAATCTCTGGGACAATCCGCCCAATGAATGGATTTGTTTTTGCATGTATGCACTCTTGCTTAGTTGCTTGAAATGACCCACTGCTTCATTTCTATATAAATCCATGAAGATCTTAACGGTTAACTAACTAACTAATAGTTAAGCTAATTTATAGAAGTTTAAATTCTTTAATTTTCTCTCAATTTCTCATAGCAATTACGAGATGGGATCTTCTACTACTCCTAGTGTTGGCCACGAATACAATCGTCTTCGACGTGGCAGAAGCAGCCTTACCAGCTGTTTTTATACTGGGGGACTCAACTGCCGATGTCGGGACCAATAGTTTCTTGCCAAGCAGCAAGGCAAGGGCTGATTTTCCTTTCAATGGCATCGATTTTCCTTCCTCCACGCCCACTGGAAGGTTCAGTAATGGCTTTAATAGTGCTGATTTTCTTGGTTAGTATATATAATTAAGTACTTTTTTTTTCCCACAAAAGTGCATGCTTTTTTGTATTAATTAATTAATTAATTCACTCTGCTTTGGTTAATTTATTCGTCAGCCAAGCTAATGGGCTACGAGAAAAGCCCACCACCTTTTCTTTCTCTAAACACCTCATCTTGTCCGAAGCTGCAAAGCTTGAGAGGTATCAACTTTGCCTCTGGAGGGTCTGGCATCTTTCAATCAACAGGACAGTCAATGGTGAGGGCCTATATATATATATATATATATATAACATACAAAATATTATTTATATATAATATAATGATTAAATTTCTTATTTTCTGCACAGTTAACGTTAATGAAGTTTTATGGCTCATCAAACAAGCAAAAGAATGTTAGTTCATTGGGGGATCAAATACGGCAATTTTCCAGAGTCAGCAGCTCTCTTATGGCTACAATGGGTCCCTTGGCAACCCAAAAGTTTCTTTCCAAGTCTTTGTTCTTCATTAGCACTGGCAGTAATGATATCTTTGGCTATTACCATTCCAACAGCTCTTTGTCAAGGCAAGATTTCATTACCACTTTAGGATTCGCTTATGAGACCCACTTAAAGGTGACATTGCTTTCTCTCGCCATCTTTCTTTTCTAACAGAAGAAACTTGGTAAACATGAATTGACATGATCAGGCTAACATATGTGGCTGCAGGCTCTTCTCAATCTAGGAGCAAGGAAGTTTGGCATTATAAGCGTTGCACCAGTTGGCTGCTGTCCATCTCAAAGAATCTCCAATGCTACCGGGGGGTGTTTGGAGGAGCTGAACGACCACGCAAGAGCTTTTCATGCTATGCTTGCTTCCCTCTTGTCGAGGCTGAGCTCTCAATATGAGGGCATGAAGTACTCACTCGGAAACGCATATGAAATGACAATAAATGTTATAGAGAACACCCTTTTATTCAGTAAGCAATTCACTCACTCTTCAATATATATATTGCACGTGTTGGGCATCGCTTAATAAGATAGAATTCGAGCTCACACGTTAGGGAGTATTAGAATCACTTGTATCTAATAATCGATGTGTACATTTTGTCTGATTTTACAGAGGTGGAGACTGCATGTTGTGGAGCTGGGATGTTCAATGGAGAATCCTTTTGTGAACCAAAAGCAAATCTATGTTCGAATCGAGAGGAGTACTTGTTCTGGGATTTATTCCACCCAACTCAGGCGGCTTCGAAGCTGGCAGCTCTAACCCTCTTCCGCGGTCCACCAAGATTTGTAGCCCCTATAAACTTCTCTCAGTTAGCCATTGCTTAGGAACATTCTTCAAACTAGTCCTTGGGGCCTCCTTATATTGTTTCCTCTCTTCTCTTAGTTTTTCTTTGGGAAACTTACAAGACTTCTGAACTACCAAATTTGAAATACCCTTTGATCTTCAAAACTTCTCAATTTAATTACTCTCAATTTGGACCCATTCGTACAAATTAGGGCACAAAATTTTTCAAAAAGACCAAAATAACCCTAATTTTTATTCTAAAAAAATAAAAAAAATTTGGAAGATGAAATTTTATACAAAAGTCACTGTTTAAAATTCACTATTTAAAATTTTCAACTTCCAAAATGTTTTTTTTTAATTTTTTAAATAAAAATCAGGGGTATTTTGGTCTTTTGAAAATTTTATTGCCCTAATTTGACGGATGGATCCAAATTGAGAGCAATTGAAAATCAGGTTAAATTGAGAGTTTTGAAGATCTTTTGTATTTTTTTTCATTATATGATTGTGTCAGAACAATGTTAGTGCTGCAATAACACAATAAATTTCATTGGAGCTTAATTTTGATTGAATTCTTAGAAACTTTCATCTGTAATTGAGTGCTCATTATAGACATTTACTTTTCAGCATTCTTGTTGTCAACCCTTGTAATCTGGCCTGGAAATCTAAGACATTGAAGTATCATGAATTTTAATTTGATGAAGATTTGAACAGAGAATCCAATTTGTTAGAATACAACAGAGAAAATTACTGATAAAAATCAGAAATGCACATAGAATATAGTATAACATTTCTTGTTAATAAAATGGAACATTTGACATATATGATTATATGTGTGAGTCGTTTACAGGGCAGAGAGATGGCCTAATAAAAGGTCTTTTGTTTAATATAATTATCTAAACAAACTACAGAGCAATTGGTCATTGAGCTTGCATTTTCAGATAATTTTTCCTATATATAAGCTGACAATCATCTATAGATTCATCAGTGACTGAGTCATCATGTCTCCATGAGCCTTCTTCACCTTTGGAACTATTCTCATCAAGGGACTTATCTCTCTCGTGCATCTTTAGCCCGTATTCTGGCTCCTCAAATAACCTCAGTATCTGCCAAAACAAAACAACATCGGAAACCGAGTTAACTCGGACCGTCGGTCTAGTTCGAATTCAGGGCTTTCGGCCCTCATATCATGTTAATTAATATTCTAACATGTCTAAATGTGGACTGAATTAAACAGAATCTGCATAATTAATATCCTGTCAGACTCTTTAATGGCCAACAGAGACAAAATTATGAGCTTCAGGTTCTGCAGATTAACAGAGGATACTTACAAGAGATGTTTTTCACCCAAAAAAAAGAAAGAAAAATAAGTAGTACCATTTCCATTGTTGGCCTTTCAGGAGATGAATGCGAGAGGCAGAGGCGAGCTGCAAACATCATTGTTTCCATCTCTTCCTTCTTGTAGTCTTCGAGAAGGTTAGGGTCTATTAAACGTTCGCACAAGCCACAGCTGAGTAAAGACCTTGCCTGCATGCATGTCAAACGAGCATGTATGCTCAAAACTTCTAAGATTTTAATAATATTCTTTGCTCTTGAGGATAATATTTTCAAAGGCAAATATTTTCTTCCATTACCCAGAGCACTAAGCTTGCAAGATTTTCCTCCAGGTTGGTTTGAATCGCCTCTTTGCCAGTGATGAGCTCCAGAAGCACAACCCCAAAGGAGTACACGTCTGTCTTCTCATCAACTGTCCCATACATCATGTACTCAGGGGCCATGTATCCGAAGGTCCCAACAACATTAAAGGGCTTTGCTTCATGAGATTGATGAAGCACCAATGCTGATCCAAAATCTGTCAGCTGAGAATTAAAAGCCAAGATAATCTCTAGGTGTGGAAACTTATATGAAGGCAGAATATTCATGGCTAAATATGGAGTTAGGTATTTTTCATATAATTTCATGTCATGGAACTAATTGAACTTGCATATAAATTGGGCAGGTGTAGTGATAAACAAGCAAACCAGTACAATGGTAAGAACTAGATTTAATGTGGTTTGGTCAATTTCCTATGTCCACAAGAAATTTACTATTAACTTCAACTACTATAACTCAAACTTAAGACTCACAAACGCAAGACCCCAATACAAAAAACGGTGCTCTTTGTAACAATTACTAACCAAACGATTAAATAAACAATTTTCAACTAGTTTAAGCTTTTGAGACGGGTGATGGTTTAACATGGTATTAGAGCAAAGATCCTTAGTTCGAATCTTGTCTCTGTCATTCTTCTTCTATTTTAATTAAGTATTTCATATGTTAGACCTCATTTATTAAGAGAGATTTTGAGCTTACTCGTGAAGGTGAATGTTCAAATACCAACTATAACTAATTAGATAAACCATTTCCTATCAGCTCAATGGTTTAACACTCTTACACTAACTCACACCCTAGACTTTGCACCTACCATTCAACCCACACATGCAGACATCTTTCAGTCTCAAAATTTGCAATACTAGCTCTTTGGAGAAACCCATTCCACATTCCTCTAACTACAAAACTCCTCTACATGGGAATACCACCTAAAATCAAAGCCACTAAATCCTTAGGAGCAAATTACTCATGGATAAGAATTACCAAATTACTCTTTTCTCTAGAAAAATGCCTTTCTTCCATACTAAAAAGCCTCAAATGAGACTAAAATGAGCATCACTGGATATTTGAATCTAATTTGGACTGAACTTACTTGTGGCTGGCAATTTTCAGAGAGGAGAATGTTAGATGATTTCACATCTCTATGAATGACAGGAGGGTTGCAAGAATGAAGGTACTGCAATGCCTTCGCCAGACCAATCGCGACCACCATCCTCTCACTCCAGGAGAGTTGTCTCAAATTTTGCTTCAGGCTTCCTTCTAGCTGATTATAAACGATTGCATACATGTCCTTGTTATTACAGTATCCAATCATCTGAACTATGTGCTCATGTTTTATTCCAGACAACAGGCCTACTTCTCGGAGAAGATCATCTGCTGAAGAATGGGTGTTTTTAAGGACTTTCACGGCTGCAGCACGACCATCCTCAAGGTTTGCTCTGTACACCTTACTGTGTCCACCTTCTCCTATTACCATTGCAGGGCTAAAATTGGAAGTTGCCCAACTAAGCTCTTCTGATGTGAAATGCGTGATGGATCTCTTTAATGGTTTTTGTGTTGTGACGATGTCAGGAACCTGCACTGCCTTCTTGACATTGAACGGTCCATTATTATTAATTTCCGGCGTCGATGACGACGTTGAGGGGGATGGTGTTGTCAATGATTTTCGCAAATTCCGGGTGGGAATTGATTGATCATAGCATGTGTGGTTCAATGGAAGTGACAGAGAAGTTTGGAGGACTACCTTTGTAGAGCCTTGTTGGGAAGTTCCCTGCCTCTCCACAAGGATTCTTCCTATACTGTCCAAAACCAGAAGAAAGCAAGTGGGAGGCAACCTTTTCAGACAAATATTAACGACTGAATGTCTGGGCCTGCATAACAATAACCATATGAGAGAGAGAGAGAGAAAGATTTGGTCAATGGTTTCAGTGAAGAAACTCATGATAATAAAATGTAAATGTTGGAAGAAAAATGGTGGAGAAAAAAAGAAAATAACACAAGAATTTACGGGTGGTTCACCACTTGAAAAGAGTCAACAGGGTTACATCTTACTCTTATTCCTTGATTATATTTTCAATTCAAAACCTCTTATTTACAGGAAAATTGGGATAGGTGAAGATTATTCAAGTATGGTAGGCAAAAATAATATCAAATCAGATTAGAATACCACTAAAAAGGAACGAGATTATAATCAAATTTGAAATCAAATCATATATTCTAACATTCAGTACCCTGAAGGGTTGCATCCAAGTGCAAGGATGGTTGCATAGTTTACTCGTACTTGACGGGTTAATTCAGAAATGTATGACTCTCCAACACAAACCTTAACCTGCAAATCCACCTGCATGATAGCCATTAAACCACTTAATTTTGTTCCTCTCTGTTTCTGGTTTTTCCATTCCACTTAAAAATGGGAATATCTTACCTGCTTCGACTTGCAGAGATCTTCATGGATGTGGAAAGTGTTTGGATCAAAAGTGTCGTTTGAAACTTGAACATGAATAGCCAGCACACTATCCCCTGGCTTTACAACCGAAGTAAGCAGTTGAAGCAGCATCTCTCTACCGCAGTTATTTGATTTTAAGCCTACGATCATTGTTCTCTTCTTCGCTGTCTTGGACCTCAGGAGTGATGCCATTCTGATGTTAATTCCAAGTATTCCAACCATCATATACAATATGAGTTTTTGATCTGCAGGCACCATCCCATTGCAGATCTGAGTAGAGATGTTTCAGTTCCAAAGAGTTTCACCATTTCCTGATTGAGCAAAGCCTAAAATTTGCCTCATGGCTATGATGTGAAAAGAGTGAGTTTTTATGTGAACGTTTGTGGCCCATCCTTCATAAACTGCTCCATTACTGGATTGGTTTGAGCATTTACTAAAAGTTGTTCGGTGCTTAAGGCAAAATTTAATAGCTTCAAGTCATCCAAACGAGTGAAGTAGCCATGAGAAGTTGCAAAACTGAGATATAGAACTCTGCTGGCTTTCCCAGCTTCACCTTTCGCACTCATAAATATATCACCTTCCTATGTTTTCTCAACAAGTTTGTGAAGTAGTTAAGGGTAGTTGCTTGATATAAATATTTGAGAGAACTCACTCTCGTAGAGAGGGGCTTGCAAAGGAGGGTCTCAAAAGTTTATATATATTTTAAGATTGTATTTAAGTCATATGAAACATTTACATTCATGGGTTTCACTCTATTGACATTGACCCGATGATATCTCTTTCTCTTTTGAAGGCTCTATTCACCTCTTAGTATTTAATGATGTAAACCAGGCATATACATAGTTATCAATGTATTTTAATCTAACTTATAGGTCGTTCCTTCTATGACTCAACTATTTCCTTCATTTAATTTCTGAAAAAAATAAATAATAAATAAATAAAAATCCTCGGCCGGAGGTGACCCACGGCCAGCTGTGGAAGGGGTTTACTTTATTTTATTGCTTTTTGGTTTTTTTTTCTTCGGAATTTTGTTCCTAATGCTATAGTAGTAGATTGCATAATATATTACATTGTAAAAATTGAAATTAAGGAACTCACATAGAAGTTGTTACATATATTTATAATAGGTATTGTTAAATCTTTTAATAGATGAGTCATAACACATAAAATTTTAATTTAAATGTTAGATGAATTGATAGAGTCAGGATTCAACTATAACCTTTAGTATAATATTATGTTAAGTCATTACTTATTCTAAAAGTTTAGATTGATAAAAAAATAAAAAAAATAAAAAATTATGTAATCAATACTTTAACAACTTCATATTTGACTATCGCAATTCATAAGGGAGGAAATCAACTCAAACTCCTATCTCGACCAAGAAACCACTAGTGAAGGAAAAAGCGACACCAAATCATAAAATAATAATAATAATAATAAATCTGATGCTATCTTTTAGAAAGCTGCCCAAATGCACAAATTGGTTGAAAGCCTACAAAAAGATAAGAGACTAGAATTATAAATTCAATGCACTATTAAAGCTGCAACAAGAAATTTCGCAGCCATGCTAGCTAGATAGGAGATAGCTCATTGCCGCCCTGATCCTTCTTTATTTATAATAACAGAATCGTGGCCAACTTATGCCCATTTATTATTTATTTATTTATTATCAAATGAAATTGGGAGCAAATAAGGTGACTTCTGATTTGGCACTTTGTAATGAATGAATGGCACATAAATGGCTAAAATCGTAAGAGGACATCCTTTTTCAACTGGAAATGGCCTTCAAGGCAGGCACACGTGTATTGTCTGTAAATGATGAGAAGCACACCGGATGCTATGGTGGCAGGGTATTTTTTTTTTTTTTTTTTTTTTCTAAGAAGAAATCGTTTCAGTCTTATTAATTGATAAAAAATACATCATAGAGCAAAATCAAGCACTTTTGTAGTCTCATCACATTTGGAAGAATATCTCCTTTTTTCTTTTTCTTTTTATTCGAAAAGAGATAAAGAATTAAATAAAAAAATACTCGAAGAATGTGATAATGGCTTTTCAAATAACATTTTGTTTGAAATGAAGAATGGTAAATAATTGAATGTAGAAGTATTTTAGGGTATGGTTCTTCGAAATTTGAAGAAAAATAGAAATTCAAGAATCAATATGAATGCTCTTAACACTCAATTTCAAATAGAGTTATTTCTCTACAAAACAAAACATTACACATCATTCTCTAAACTATTTTTTTTACAAATTCATTGTTAGATTTGTGGATTCATATATGTATACCACAAATTCAATGATTGATTTATATTCATTCACTATATGAAATTGATGAAAAATAGGATGATTTTTATCATTTCTCATTTCTCCACCGTCAGGAAATAGTATCGAAAGGTCTATTTATTAATGTAAGAACATATCAAAAAGTAAGATATAGACTTTGATCTGACGCTGGAAGTGAGATATAGAGACAGGCGCCAATTCGAAGTTTCAAGATTGGTGGAGCACCTTTCTTTATAAAGAGATATTCCCAGCCGATGTGGCCCAAAGATAACCAGACTTGAAACAAACATCACATGCATTGAAAATACACAATCAATAAAGAACCGCAAGCATGTGTTCCACACTGCTCAAGCCATTAAAACTAATAGGTGTGCAATTTAATTGTCGGACAATAAAAACAAACAGCAATTTACAAGGCTCTACAACTACAACCACCACCTGTTTAAGGTAGCATTTTCGTACTAAGGAAGCCATTACTCCGTGCATTTATCTGATAGACCTACCCACAAGAAAAATTGATCTTTAACAGACATCCATGTTTAGTGACACTTGAAGTCTTGACCTAATCCAAAATCCAATTAACCCAAAAACACAATTGGCTTCAAGAATTTTCAGGAAACTTTTAACAAAATACAAATGAAAGGTATATTAAGCCTTAAAGCAACCTTGCAAAACAATATAGGGCGGCAGGCCGTATGTAGTCTGCATTAGGTTCTAACAAAACAATTGTATCTATGTGGGGGCATTACACATAATCAGCCGAACCCAAAACCTAGCTCCACTTCAAAAATCTTGACTTACAACAATAATAGCACAAGAAGTGATGCAAAGCAAGATACACTATCAATTCTGGTAATTACACAACTGAAACTCGGCATGTCAATTTACAGTATTCCACATGGGGAGGAATGGAGGATGGCAAACACCCTCCAAAACAACTATTTCAGCATATACCATGTTTTGCAACAAAGGAAATAGTATTACTTCGATTTCATGCAATACCATTTCTCTGCATATAAACCAGTCAGTTGTTTATTGAATAAAAAAAAAAAAAAGGTTATGGGACAACTGTAACCAAATCCGCAGGGATTTAATAGGGCTAGAGACAATGGCTAGCATTGTTTTTCTCTATACAGTTTTTATTAAGTGTAAGCGGACACTATACATACAACAGGCCAGAAACCACATATAGCATATGAATCAATTATGCTCTCCACACATCAAAATGCAGTAGTACTCCTTGACAAGCCCCAATGAAACCTGCCGCTGTTCTAGGTCAAAGATGCAGCTGTGATCAATCATTCAGCAATCTGCTTGTGCACAATTACAACCAGTTAAAAGAGTTGGAACCAGAAAAAGTAATGAACAACCCATCTACAGTTAATCCATCAAACAATAAAAACAGATTCTTCTATGAGCAACTGAAGGGTCTAAATATTTTTTTTGATAAATAAATAATTCATTGAAGAGTGCAGAGGACACAACCCTAGTGCACAGGTCTAAATATTAAATATAACTAGATGTAGTTGTAAACCATATATCATTTCAGAACATGAAGTTAAAACAGTGTTGGACCTATTCAGTTTTCATGTAGAACTAAGCTAGTAAAAGCATGGGAAAATATAAAGGAAAAGGGAAACATTAATTCTACCTAATCTCCAAAATCAGTGCAAGAAGAACACAAGATTACAAAATTTCAGATTGAAATCAAAAGGCCCCATTTGAGATGATAAATTCTAAAACTTACCTGGTTAAGAGGATTGTCCTGAGATTTCTTCCATAGCTTCCATATCATGTCCTTGTATTAGTGTGAGTAAGACCTGGTTTCTCTTCCTTCAGCTTGGGGAGCTCAGCTTCCTCAAAAGCCTACAAGTAACAGAAGAAATCAACACTGAATCAACAGAGGAAGAATAAAATTTTCAGGGACCATACATTAATAGGATACGAAGGAGCAAATGTATCAAACACCCATACTAGAAAGTGGCTTGGCCAGAACCAAATAAATCTCAAAATATTTTCATCCAACTTGCCAATATTAAAGGAAGAGAAAGTCTACAGAATCCAAAGCTATATTTCACAGAAGAAACCAGCAATAGCACTTATATCATAGAAGTGGCAGCAGCAGCAGGGAGAGAAATAAGACTAATAATGATGCAAATTGCAACTCCACCATTGGATGATAAATAACACACGTACAATGCCCACAAAACTCCATTCTTAAAATTGCTATTCTTTTGTAAAAAAATTTAAATCTTACCCTAAGTGTACAGAAAGAAAATACATGTGAGTGTGCATGTGTGCACTAAAAAGAACGAAAGAAATTGTATCTTCTTTTTTGGGAGTAGGAGTAGATTCTGAGCTACTAATTCATATCTTCTGTATTGGGACAACTTTCAGTTGGAAGAAAAGAAAAAAAAAATTAACAAGTAATCGCAAATTTATTAAAAGAGCACAAAGGTTAATTAAGTACAAAAGAAATATACAAGAAAAAAAAAAAAAAGATCAAGAAAAAAAGTTAAGGTTAATTACCTTTTTAGTAGCTAGGTTTTCAGGTTTTTATTTTGGGTTAAATACCTTATTCCCTATATGGTTTAATTTCTTACCAAATTTGAGGGTGGCCGACCACCCCCTTGGCCATATGGGGGTGGGGTGGCTCAGTTTTGGGGGACCATTTGGCCACTTGGGGGTGGCTAGGCCACCCGAATGGCCTTTTTTTAAAAAAAATATATATTATTTTTTAATGTTTTTAATTTTAAAAATATTATTATTATTTTTTAAATTAATTATATGAACACATGTCAATTTGTTTTTTGTGCTAACGTAGTGTTCTATCAAATTTCGGATGAAATTTAGACAAAGGTGCCATCTTTGTCTTTAAGCAAACCAGAAGTACCTCCTGTAATAAAAAGTAAACTATAGGAGGCAAAATAAAGTTAAACCATAGGGGGGAATAAGGTATTTAACCCTTTTATTTTTTTCCACCTAGATTTCAATTCGATCATAGATGGTACATGACTTATGGATAAATACCAATTTAGTACTTTTGTCACCATTTCGTTAGCCAAATTAACGGATTGCCATAGGGGTGGTTTTATCCACCCCTTGTAGCCTGTCTAAGGGTGGTTGAACTACTCCTAAGGCCCTTAGGGTGGTTCGCCACCTCCAATGGCCAAAAAGGGGTGGCTGAAACCACCCCCAAAGGCCCTTAGGGGTGGTTGAGCCACCCCAAGAGGCCATGGGTTGGTCAAACCATCCCCAGACCGGCCACAAGACGTGGCTGAAGACACTTTCATTGCAGTCTATTAGTTTGGTTGACAAAATAGTGACAAAGGTACTAAACTGGTATTTACCCATAAGTTTGGTATCATCTGTGATACAAATTAAAACCTAGGTACTAAGAACATAATTAACCCAAAAATTAAAGCTAGAAATATTGAAGTCAGGCAACTGCCCACTGTACTGCATAGTAAGTGCATACAAAGAAAATGAGTATGCATGTGCACACAAACAAGATACAAAGAGAAAAAAGAGAGAGCTAAGAACAAAAGCTTCTCCAACATATCCTTTCAAGGTACATCACTCTCTTCCCCTTATTGTAGACATCACTAGCTCAGCCTTACCTATTTAGAAAAAGAGCAGCATAATGTCAACTAAAAGGGTTCTAAAAGCCACAGGCCCATGTCAATTGTAAACAATACACCTCCTGCTTCAATTTCTTTCCAAAATGAAATTTGCACAAATGCTATCCTGCTCTCCATCACTGTCCACTATAAGCCTGTAAAAGCTATTAAAATTTACATATAATGTCATCAAAAACCTCCACGAAGTAATCCATTCTCTTTTCTCTTCCCATAAAACAAATTTAATTGATATCAGCCATTCACCAACACAGTTAATAGCATTCCCCTTTGGACATTCATCCACCACTATCCCTAACATTTGTCACAATCTGTACGGCATGAGTTCAACTCATTTAACCACTCCTATTGATGATACAGGCTCTTGTGCACACAATATGTTAGCCCAATTTACAATCAGTATATCTATCCACTCCATAACTTTACCCAAACCAAACAAATTTCACACACAAACTAACTTAACATTTCTCATTTTACCATATGCATTGCAGAACTCAAAAATATCATCGATTGAAATACATGCTAATTTCAAATGTTGCATCCTTGATAACCTACATTCTCATTTCCAGCATTTGTCTCGGTTCTATAATCTCTTACTCTAGCAATACCTAGCGCTCCATGCGCAAGATAAAAGTAAACATAAAAATCAATTCTCCACAACAACAACAATTGTCCCCTCAAAAGTGATCCGAACTTCATTTCCTCAAGGTAAGAGCTCAAATGCCATAGACACATATATACGCCATAGACACATATATACATAAATGCATATATGTGCGTATATATAAACCAAAACAAAGTAACCATTATCGAATTTAATAGAATTCACGGAACAAAGAAAAACCCTAACTCTCCACAAATAATTCAACATTCAACGAAAAAAATTCACAATTCTGAATCAAAGAGCGCACCTTAAAGGAGGCCTTGAGCCGCCTCTCAGGGTGGCGATCCACCGGCAAGCTATCGGCGACAGTCATCTGCGCGATCGCCTCCTCCACCGTCCTCGCCTCGAGGATTGACTCGTCGCGATTTGTGTTCTGCACCAGCACCATCCTTTCGTACTCCTCCTCCGCCGCGGTCCTGCTATGCCGTTTCTTCGCCTCCTCGGCCTTCTTCTGCAGCTCCGCTTGCTCCTCCTCGCGCCGGCGCCTCAGCTCGGCCTCGGTCACCTTCGGGACCGGGATCGAGACCCGAATGGCCTTCTTGTCCGGCTTCCTCGCCGCCTTCTCGAGCTCCTTCTCCTCCAGCTCCGCCTGTCGCCGCACCTCCGCCCGGCGCGCCGCGGTCTCGGCGCGCTTCTCCGCCTCCTCCTCACGCTTCTTGGCGGCGCGCGACTTCGCCCCCTCGGCTTCGCGCCAGTACTGTTCCTCTTTCTGGCGTGCCTCGCGCTCCTTGCGCTCGGCTTCGGTCGCGCTCTTCCGAGCCCTAGCCTCCTCGGCCTTGCTGTTGACGCCCATTTTCTTCGGCATCGCGTGTTGCGACGTCGTTTAAGATGACAATCTCTCTGTGATCGTAGAGGAAATTGATCGTTCCGCCGAGATTGAGAGCACTTTCTCTTTTTCCTAATTGTGAGATTGACAGCACTTGCTTAAGTTGCGTGTGCATTGTGACCGCTCACCCCCATTCCCTTGTAAATTGTGAAAAATACTTTTTTTTCTTTTTTATTTTTATTTTTCATTTATCGTTCCATATATTTAATGATATTTATTATGATAAACTTGAACCCTTTAATTATTTTAATTAAGTTTTAACCTTTTAATTTTATAATAATATATATGTTATAGTCTTAATTATAACATATCAATCCAACAATTTTAACTACATCATACAAACCTCACAAAAAATAAAAATAAAAACAGACTGTCGCTGTTTATGGTTTGAAAGTGATGGCAAGAGTAGTCAAAATGAAAATAAAAAACAAAATATAACTAAATATATGATTTGATAAATACGTGATTATTGGAAATAAATATGACAAATAAATATTTTAAAAAAATAATACTAGCTAGTCTTGCAATTCAGGCTATATCTGAGTCATTGGTTGAGACGTATATGATATACTTTACGAATAAATGTCAATTTAATAAATTATATTAAAAATATATATTGTTTAGACTATGGTTATTTAAGCATACCGGTTATAATCACTTTATCAACCGCTAATCACTTTAAAAGTTAGTTATTAAAAACCACTAACCGCTTAGGATGGTTGTGATTTTAAGGGTAGGGCAAGGTAGTTATAACCACTAACTGTCTTTATTTATATATAATAATATAAATATATATTATATATTTATATTAATAAAATATTAAATAAACACATTCAAAACAACACCCATTTAGATTTTTCTTTTTAATTTTTCCATTTCTATTTGGATTAATGGATTTGGGTTATTTAAAACTATGTATGTGAAATATATAATGTGGTATATGATATTTTGGGCTAAGCCTTATTCAAAAACATTGGTTGCTCCAAAAAACAGCATTTTTTTTACATATTTTTTGGAATATTTTAGCCTCAAACATTTAAAATAAGCCAAAAAAAAAAAAAAAAGTAGTTATAACCGCCGGTTATTTGATTGAATAACCACTAATTGTTTAAGCGGTTACGGTTATTTAAAACTAATAAGCTGCTTATGATTACTTGATTAGCGATTATATCCAATAACAGGTTATAATTAATAACCTATGAACACCCATAGTTTAAACTGTAGGCATATATTGGCTTTAACATATGCGAGGTTTCATGCTTAGGGCACATATAGTATTGCAATTTTGGATTGGATTATTGCTTATTAATCAAAGGAAAATGCTAGGGGTTCTCCCCGTAGGTTCTCCTGGCGTTCTCCTATTCTTATGTAAAATATGATTTAAGAAAAAAATAAAATTGTAGTAATTTCCACCACTGATTTTTTTAAGCATTAACACCAAAATTGAGGCATTAACACCAAATTTAAGATGATTAAATCTATTTTGGATGATACCATCCTTAAAGGATTAACTTTACACCCTTAGGTTTTAATTTTGAATCCAAAAACAAGTTTTAAAGTATTAGAATCTAACTATTAAATCATCCTATAAATTACCCTAATGATGAAGGTTTTATTTCTAAATTTATGATATTTTCATTAAAATGAAGTTTTCCCAAAAATAAAAGTTGGTTTGCACGTCATCCTCTTGGATATTTTCTACTCTCCATATATGATTCTATATTTGCATTTAATACAAATACATAAATGAATAAATATTTCTTCAGGCTTGCCCGACATCCTTGTCCGCTTTGCTTTTTCTGCTATGATTTCTAACTTCTGTACACTACAACATCAGATCTTGGTCCTCAGGGCAGATATTGGGCCTCAGGGATAATGAAGGCTCACATAGCTATTAATTTAATGGAGAAAATTTATTTTACCTTCATGAAGTTTGAAGTGTTATACAATTTGAACCTCAATATTTAAAAATTTTAATGTACCTTATAATATTTCAAAAACTTGCAGTTAACACCATATGTTACTATTTACTATCTAATTAGATGAAAATAACATCATGTGGGATTTTTATGTTGCATCTAACCTAACTAGTAAAATAACGTAATTACTCCTTATTAAAACTCAATGACTGTTTTGATTATTATTATTTTTTTCTTGTCAACCCCATTTGAACCCCTTTTGGGTGTCGTGTGGGTGTTGAATTGAAAAAGAAAAGGAGCAAATGCCTCTCACTTGCTCCTATGCCAGCAATTAGAAAATTTGCAATGTACCCCTATGTTTCAAAAACATAAGAGGTACATTGCAAATTTTTAGACATTTGGGAGTTCAAATTTAAAAACACTTTAAATTTCATGAGGGTAAAGTGAATTTTCCCTTAATTTAATAGTAGAAGATATAATCTATATATGGAGAGAATGTGGGTAAAGAAGTCATATTCAAAATCTAAATTAGAGTAAGAGTCCATATCCAATTCTATCTCTAAGGACTCTCAAATCAATTCAAATAAGAATATCTAGTTCAAGTCCACCTCAATTCTTCAATCAACCAATCAAAAAATGACACATAAAAAAAAATTATTGATGTGCAACATTTTGATATATCTTAGTGACGTGGCAAACAGTGACATGTAAAAAAAATCCTAATTTTTAATGTTGAGATATGCTACAATGTAATATAATGCATACATTTGACCCATATTTAGTGACGTGGTAGATGAACAATCACATGAAAATGAAGTTTCAAATTTGAAATTTGAATTTCAATCCTCTCTTTTTCACTAAATATGGGTCAAATGTAGGTATTATATTGTACTGAAGCATTTCTCTTTAATGTTGGACACACGTCAATAAACTTTAGTGACGTGTCAAGAAGCTTAACACGTCAGAAACAGGTCAGGTGGTCAAGAAAATTTTATTTTTTGTAGTGTATCATAAGTGTTCTTCTATTGACACTTGATGTTTGTATTCTTTATCTTCATCCTCTAGGTTATCTCTAGGAGTATGAAATTGATTAGGTCAAATACTATGCGTTCACTTTCATAGGACATAGAACGATTTGTAATTTAGGTTAACCATGCACAGTCTAATTTTGCATTTACCTATATTTTTTATATCTTACGAGTTATTTTTATTTATGATAGTTTAATTTAATTTTTATTTTAGTTTTTATGAGAATAGGGGTATATATTATAGGAATATAATAATAATAATAATAAAAGTTGTGTTTTTGTCACACGTTGATAGCTTGTTATAATTAAGCCATGAAGTGTAAACATAAAAAAACAATTTAAAGTTTAAAACAATATATTACATATGGTTTGGAATTTCTTCTACGTGATTCACGATGGAGTATTGTTTCTC
The DNA here is from genome assembly GCA_013348765.1 of Carpinus viminea. NCBI lineage: Eukaryota > Viridiplantae > Streptophyta > Magnoliopsida > Fagales > Betulaceae > Carpinus > Carpinus viminea. The sequence goes on along the minus strand of CP054669.1, from coordinate 12,974,916 downwards.
TGTTGGAATCCTCATAGTTTTAGGATTAAAAATTTTAAATACCTTTTTCGTAGGAATATGTATTATGACCGGTGAGTCCTTTTCTTTTTTGCTATGATTTCTAATTTCTTTACACTACAACATCAGATATTGGTACTCAGGGCAGATACTGGGTCTCAGGCCAATGACAGGATCACAAAGCTATTAGTAGAAGATATAATCAAGGTGTAGTTCTACTTCTATATACGGAGAGAATGTGGGTAAAGAAGTTATATTCAAAATTTAAATTAGAGAAAGAGCCCAAATCCAATTCTACCTAGGACTCTCAAATCAATTCAAATAAGAAGATGTAGTTCAAGTCTACCCTACACGTACAGTCTATAAAAAGACTCTCTCTCAGATTCTATGATTATTATTTTACGAGAAAATAATCTCTCTCTCTCTCTCAAACTCTTTGATTATTTTACAAGAATAGATCGAGATCAACAGAATCGATTTTTCTTGATTCTTGCTTCTTCAATCAGTTGAAATATATCTCCTTTCTTCTTTACCACCTTGTTTCATCTATGGCTGAATTATACGGTAACCTTGGAGAATACCTTTCCTTCAATGTATCCTCGTTTTTGAAGCAGAAATTTTATACCGTAACAATAAAAAGTCAAAGTCAAAGTCGTCAAAGTCATTTGTTCATGTTTATGGTCGGTGGGATGAAGTTCCGGATGATATGATGGGTGAGATTTTAGGGCGCCTAAATATAATCAATCGCATTCGGTTAGGCGGTGTTTGCAAATCTTGGAGATCAATTATACAAAAGACATCCCAAAGGCCCCTTCAAGATTATATGGTTGCTTCTCCCTCACGCCCAAAATTGCAACTCCTTAAGCTTCTTCAGCATGTCGGAAGGCATAGTTCATAGTATAAAGCTACCAAAGGCGGCGCAGGGTGGTTAGTGTTTTGGATCTTCCAAAGGTTGGTTAACTATTGCTAGGGGAACACAAGATGACCCTCAAGTTTTTCTTTTGAGTCCCATTTCAGGAGTCCACCGCCACCTTCCATCCTTGACAACAATCCCATCTTTCAAGGATTTTGTTGACATGGCGTGGAATCCAAACCGCATTACATCTTTTATTCGGAAGATTGAACTATCGTCTACAGACCTTTCAAAATGTATTGTTGCGGCAACTTTCAGGTTGCCGATCGCTAGCATTTTAGCGGTTTGCAAGGTCGGCGATAAGGAATGGAGGGTCTTCCAAGGACTAGAGACTTACTTCGACATCAAGTTTCATGAAGACAAGCTGTACGCTTTAGTAGAAGAAGGCGGTTTTGAAAGTCATACCATGGAATTGGGAAGCCGTGAAGAAGCCGTGGTTTTAAAATTAATTCCAAATGTTAGTGCACGTGCACCCTTTCTCAACGAAGAAGAGACTGAATTTGCCGGTCACATTGGGATTCAAAAAGATGGGTTGGAATCACACTTGGTGGAGTCGGACGGTGAATTGTTGATTGTGAGCGCGCTAATGAATATTCTCTTTTCAATATTGGGCGAGGAAGACGAAGAAGAAGATGAAGACCGGTCCTTAGATTTTATTTACTCAAAACAACCAAATATCAAGTGTTCAAGATTGGTTGGTCCACTTCCACGTTCACTAGGGTAGCTAGTATAGGTGATAAAATGTTATTTGTGTCACAAAGCGAGTCATCATCTCTTTCGGCTCCCTATTATGGTTTTGATGTTCCTGCTCCATTAATTTGTCAAGAATCTGGCGTTTTCTACCTTGACGACGAATAGGATTGAACACTCTTTTCCAAGCATCAATCTTTCAACTTAGTGTCAAATGTGTTGGTTTACACCACATCTTGATCATCTGTTGTAATTTATGTTTTATTTTCTTCATTGTTTTTTCTTTCTTTCACTAATTATATATGGGTTTTACTGGTCTGATGGGTTTGTCCCAACAAACTCTAGTGTTGTATGTGACCACTTTTTCTTCCTACCTCAGACAGAATTACAAATTTTTTCAAGATCTATACCCCTTTCAATAAAATGCTCTATCTTTCCCAATTTTCTTTTTCTTCTCCTTCGGCAGCTTCTTCCTTGAGCAATCTGCATCTCTTTTCTCTTTGGCAAATAGAATCTCTCCTTGCTGCCTCACAGTACTGCTGCACCCTTGCTTGCCGCATCCTTGCTGTCCTAAAAAAAAAAAAAAAAACAGTACCTCTCTCTTCAGCAAGTGGCCCCTTCCTCGGCAGAAAAACCACCTCTCCTTCTTCGACAAAAACAGCCCCTACCTCGGCAGAAACAGCCGCTCCTTTTTTGGCAAAAACAGCTATGAAAAAATTCGTGGGCCAGCTAGTTGGTTTCTAACCATATCAAAGGAACCCTAAACAATGAAGAAAATAAAGAATGAAAATAAATCGGCCACAAAACAAAAATTCAGGACAAAATTTGAACCATTAATGGTTATAGAAAAGAGCTGAAGTCAAACCTTGGCAGCACTAATAAGTAGCTGAAAAATCATGGCATGTAAAATTGAACCTCCAAAAACAAAGATTACATAAAAAACAGAGCAAACCCCCAAAACCCAAAGTAATGAATTTTCTAAGAAACCTGAATTTATCCACTAAGACAAAAAAAAATCTGCATTGCTGACACAAACGTCCAAACAGCGATGCAGAAATCCTTTAAAACAAACAATGAACTTCATGTTTCAAAACA